>JAEANM010016072.1:0-13398 GCA_017656035.1 Myanophis thanlyinensis
ATAATAATAATATTCTCTGTTTTAATAATTTAAAAATCCTATTGACCTCTTTCCAGGTTTCATAAGAAACTCAACTTTTTCAGGTCTTCATTACAGTACTAATAATAGTTTTTAAAATACAGCGTCAGGTTATCTCGCTCCACAATTATTGTTGTCCACCGCTAACTTTAAATGATGCAAAAGTAGCTTCCTTATAGTTGCATATACATTTGCCGGGTCTCCAATGGGCATTGACTGAAGAAAGATCTGAAACACACTTGTAACTATTTTTTCTCTTTCTCTTAAAGAGTCAGATCTTTTGTCTTTGTGACTAGTATAGGAACCACTTACAAGAAGAGACAAATGGAGAATATGTGGCAGTACAGTTTTCTTAAGAATTAATTAAGATTGATACCTGTCTCCAAACATTTTGTGGGTACTAAAATGTCAACTACAGGGTACCTCAGGGAAACTAGATTATTTAGACCTCTTTCAGACTTGATTTAGACTGAGAGTGAGCATCATTAGTTACTCTGATCTTTGCCCAGTCTTATTAGACCTTTTAGCAGAATTCAGTACTGTGGACTACAGCAGTGTGTTTCAAATTTGGCAACGTTAAGATATGTGGAATCCAATTCCAGGAAAGAGGTGAAATATACAAATGTTGGTAAACTTCAGTAAGTACATTTAAACACATATAGCAGAGAATACCTCTATACTACAAACATAATCTCCCCCCTCCCCACCAAAAAAAAAATAGTGAAGGGATGACTTGTTTGCTAGAGTTACTTTGATCCCACAAGAAATAAATACAAAATACTTTATTAAAAGGGGGGATGGAAAAAAGAATGTAAAAACTCATTTTGTATGTAGTCATATGCAAAACACTGGATGTACTTTGAGATAAAAAAATTAAATCTGCTCAGAACAGAAAGCAGTTTTAAAATGGTCTCAAAAAAGGAAAGGAAAGGAAAATTTGATTTGAATCTGACCAGAAAGTGTGAGGGATTTGCTGCAGAAAGATCTCAAGAGGCATCAAACGTGATAACTCAGTTACATAAAACATCAGGACAATAAAGATTTTAGTAGTGCACAGAAAAAAAATGACAAATATTCTAATAGGTATACTTTTCATGGAGAAAAAGTATATGGTCACTAAGAGTTGATGGGCAACTTGATGGCACATAATTAATCAAGCCCTATTTAAATTGATGTTTTCTGCTATCTTTCCTGAAGTAGATTTCCCTCCAGCTAAAGAATTCCTGGATCCTTCCTCCAGATGATTCCTGAGGATTCCTGTTGGATCCTTGTCAGCCTTTGGTTCTCAATATTTGCTGAGTTTCAAAAGATAAAATATTCTTCCATGTAACCCAAAAGGACAGGGTCCTTGATAAGCTGTCTGTATATATATTAGAATGCTTCTGCCCTTCTGAATAATGGGGATTCAAATCAGTTGAATGAATCTGGACACAGAATATCTGCAGTTTCCTGGCATGTAACTGATGTTGTACGAGTTACAACATGAAGGCAAGTGGCTTTCAAATATGCATGTGTGGAAGAAAATATCCTCTGCGAATGTTACATATTTGAGATTATATATGTTTTAGTGTGAGTGAGGTATGTCTCATTTACATATGTTGCATGAACAAAAGATTGCCCATTCCTAGAAGGTTTCTGGCTTATCGAATCGCTTCTGCTGGCAACTTGTGGGAGTGATCAGACTATGATGTTGGAACAGTACCAACTATTTAATTAAAAAAGTATATATAGTGTCTACTAAAGCTCAACAAAAGCATTAAATTAACTTGATCTAAGCAGAAGGTCAAAAGTTTTCCCTTAAATTATCCTCTCTACAGCATATCTAATTTGAATTATCAGGTTCATACTAAGACAGATAACATACAGTACAACTAGCTAACTTGTACCTAATTTATTGAATTTATATGGAATTCTGTTTGTGTGATTAGTGCTGCTCCTTTTTAAATCATGTTTTCCAAGCAATATTATTATGTTGACTCATCTGACTAAAATGTTAACTACTAGCTACAAAGCGAGGTTAGGTAATTTTGGCAGAAAGGCTTAAAACTTTGCCCAGAGAGATTAGGCATGTCATGAAGTTTAAGATGACTGAGAAAAGCCTACCATGAGCATACTACAAGGTTCTTTCTGTCTTAGCCCCAGAAGTCTTCAATATCTTCATAAATGACAAGATGAGGGACTAGAAGGGGAACTTATCAAATTTGTGGATGATACTAAGCTGGCAGGAATAGCCAACACCCTAGATGATAGGCTCAAGATCCAGATGGATCTTGACAGACTTCAACACTGGGCCCTAACTAACAAAATGTAATTCAATGTAGAAAAAGTCTTATACTTAGGCAAGAAAAAGCATAAGTACATATATAGATTGGGAGAAACCAGGCTTAATAACAGTAATTGTGAGAGGGATTTTGGAGTCTTAGTGGACTATCAATTAAATATGAACCAACAGTGTGCAGTGGTAGTCAAAAAAGACAATGAAATCCTAAATTGCATTAACAGAGGGATTCAATCAAGATCAAGTGAGGTACTAATACCATTCTATAAGGCCTTAGTAAAACCACACCTAGAACACTACATCCAGTTTTGGTCACCACACTATAAAAAAGATGTTGAGACTCTAGAAAGAGTAAGAAGATCAACAAAGATGATTAGGGGAGTGGAGGCTAAAACACATAAATAATGATTACATATGAGGAACTGGGCATGGCTAGTCTAGTGAAGAGAAGGACCAAGGGAGACATGATAGCAGTGTTCCAATATTTGAGGGTCTGTCACAGAGAGGAAGGGGTCAAGCTATTTTCCAAAGCACCTGAAGGCCAGACAAGAAATAATGGATGGAAGCTGATCAAGGAGAGATTCAACATAGAAATAAGTAGAATTATTTTTGACAGTTAGAACAATCAACCAATGGAATAGCTTGCCTTCAGAGGTTGTGAGAACTTCATCCCTGGAGTCTTTCAAGAAGAGACAGGACTGCCATCTGTCAAAACTGGTGTAGTTGGGTCTCCTGCTTGAGCAGGAGGCCTACAAGCAGGGGTGGAATCAGACTGGTTTTGCTACTGGTTCAGTGAGTGTGCATGCGCACCAAACGCGCTGCAGCATGGCGGCTCTTTAAACCTCTTTTAGAGGCACCAGGGGCTGCAGGGATTATCAGGAAGGCTCCGTAGATGCGCCAAACGACAGATTAAGGTAAGTAACCAAAAAAAAAAAAACATCGAAGCTTGTATAAGGAAGGATAAGAGCAGGGGTGGGTGTGCAGGGCCAATTTCAAACCGCCACTACCAGTTTGGGCAATGTGGTGCGATCCGGCTGAATTTTATCACTGCCTACAAGGTCTCTTCCAACTCTTATTCTGTTACTATTCAGCAATGTCTGCAGAGAGTGGTTTAAAAAGTAGCAATCACGACACTGCAACTGAAGCTCTGCTGGCTTTTCATGGGCATCACCTAAAGAATAGATGGGAGGTTGACCATACCATTGTGGCCACATCTGGTAGACCCCACTGCCTATGTCTTTCATTAGAGGGAATCCTTGAAAAGAAGTGGACATTACATGCAGTCCTCAATTTAAAATTACAATTGGGACCAGAATTTCTGTTGCTAATCCAGGCAGTTGTTAAGTTTTCCTGATTTTATGACTATTTGGTTGTTAAGCAAATCCAGCTTCCCCCATTGACTTTGCTTGACGGGAACTGGTTCAGAAAGTCACAAAAGGTGATCAGAAGATCCCAGGACCAGAGATGAAATTCAACCGGTTCGCACCGGTTCTATAGAACCGGTGAAGAAATCTCCTCTTTTTTTGCCCCACTTTGCAGGGTTAATCCTGTAAAGATTAATTTTACAGGGTTAATCCTGTAAATAAAGCAGTTGTTTCTAGCCTAATCTTTATTGCCTTGCTCACAGAAACTGCCTCTCCCCTTATGACATTGTAACTTCGGTGAAGTTTCATTCTGTGCTTGGTGATGTTTAATTCTGTGGCCACGCCCACAGAACCGGTAATTAAAAAAAAATGAATTTCACCACTGCCCAGGACACTGCAACTTTCATAAATAGATGCCAGTTGCCAAGTGCCTGAATTTTGATCACATGATCACAGAGATTCTGTGGTGATTGTAAGTGCGAGGATAGGTTGAAAGTCACTTTTTTCACTGATATTGTAACTCTGAATGCTTGGTAAGTTGAGGACTGCCTGTACAAGAAAACGTCATCCCTTCTTCCAGAAGCTTTATCAGGGGAAAATACCAAACTATGGTTTGTTGAGGGAACAGATGCCCAAGTCTCTTTGGGGATGTGCTGGCATGATGAGCTGTGCTGTTACTGTTCTTGGGAACTGATAAATCATGATTATACTGATGTGCTACAGAATGTGCCATGTCAAAGGCAATTAATTATAAGGCACTTATCATTTGATGCTTTTACTCACTAATACCCCAAAGGAGGAAAAAATTGCAGAAAGCTTAAGGAAAAAGCAATTGGGCCACAGATAAAAGCTTATTCTGGCTATATGTAGGGGTTGGAAATGCTATGTGATATGCCATGTCAGCACACATGGGAGGGAAGTCATTCTTGGGCAACTATTCCCTCAACAAGATGGGGGGTGGGGTGCTATGCACAGATCCTAAGTGCTGAGGCGGTTTGTGTCAATTTAACAAACATCAACTTTCCCCTTGCAAACCATTTTCCCCTTCTACAGCAGAGACAGTATATTTTATATATCTAAAGAATATATGCTGTATTTATTTAAAGTATTGTTAGAAGTTAAGGGACTTTTGACTTGCTTGTTTTGGCAAATAATTAAAAATGCCTCATGTAAGACCCACCAAGTTTTGCAGAAGCTGAAAGCAGGTTTACTCTGTGCCTGGGTAGTGGCTTTCTCCATAAACAGTATTTTATTTCTAGACCTCACTTCCTCAAAGGATAAGTACAGACTTCTCTTAAAGTGGTAGGCCCCTCCTCCTTTCCCTAAGCAGGGCTTTGTGAGGGATATCATGACCTGAAGATAAAAGCAGTTGGAAGAAACAGCCACTGCTAAAAAGACCCCCACCGACCACCAAACAACAGAAGAATTATTAGGCCAAATCAAACCAACACATTTTTTTTTACAAAAATCTTTTAAGTATCAGAGTTTCTAGAAATTTTCATCATGGAAGTAGAAGAGGCATGGATAAAGATGATGATCTTGGAAGCCCAAGAGATCCGAGATATGTTGCTGGATGTACAGTAGGTCTGGGCAGCCTTCAGATATACACATTGGAAGAGAGAAGTCTATAAAAAGTAACAGTAAAACTTTTTGGAGTACAAGAATGTGCATATGCTGGAGAGGAGGAAAGGCAGGAGCAATGGATGCTTGAAAGTGGGACTTGAGCTCACAATTTCCTAATTTCTAGACTGATGCTTTAAGCCATTTGCACTGAACTGGCTCTCAAAATTAACACTATGGGTCTCTGTAGGCTAAGATCTATACCAAATAATAATCTTAAAATATTTTTTTCTCCACGGGCCTCTGGATTCTACTTGCATCTCAGATTCTTCCTAAATGTGGCATCTCAACTAAGACATAATGTTTGGTTGCTTTTACTCTGACTTGGTCTCAAGTGGACTTCCCATATCTGTTCAGCAAAAGAATACTGACCTAGAATGGGCAGCTTAAAAAGAAAATGAAAGAACTTTGCATCTAATGCCAAACAGTAGAAGATGAGCAGGCTACTTCCTGTACATCACTTTTCTGTGCATTTCATTACCTAAACTAATCCCTGAAAAATTAGTGAATTTTTGCCTGACATTCTTTTCATTTCACCAGAAGTGTAAGAAAGTGAGACCCATCAGTGCAATGGCCCCCCTCCCACTGCTCATTCAGAAATTAATTCTGAATTGCAAAAAGGGTTTCAACAGCATGAAATCCAAACCAAGGTTCCCACTTCCAGACTCTCTTATCTATTAGCTAAGTGTTTGTCACCCGTGGCCTCCTTTTAATATCCTAGGCAAGGCCCCATAGCTGTCTTTTATGGGGAGGGTTTGCCTTACACAACTCCAGAGGTCCCCAACTCCTGCCCTGCCCTGGAATCTTGCTAGCCAGTTTTGATTTTCCTCTACAGGAAGGTGACTGAGCATATGATGCAATGGCAACTCTTCTCTGAAATACGCTGCATTTTTATCTTTCTATTTTATAATTGTGTTTTGATGGAAAACTTTAAGTAATCTTCAATACATTCCAAAAGAGAACCATTTTATGTTTTCCTTTTTTATTCTGGATATGTCACATCAATAGTCGACAGCAGTTGACTTGAAAGAGATGTCAGTATTCTGGTGTTTATTCCCATCTGGTCCTGAAGATTTCTTCCACTGCACATGCAGGTTCTGTTTAGATATTGTAATTAATGGCTGCCCATCACTTGTCTTTAAATATTAAAAGTCAGCTTTGTTGTGCTTGCCTGACTCAGAAGGATCAAGTAGGATTGAAGGATAGCATTCAAGGTCAGTTTCCCAGCTTACCTTGCTTGAGCAGACCCAGCAGCCATCTTCCTTGTTATCTCTACTGGGAGTGTCAGCAGCGTTTGACCTTTTATTTGCCTAAGTAACACAAAAACCTTTCCAGTTTATGTTTTGACATCCAAAGATAGCCCCTATCTACACAGGACCTCCGGAAGGCCCCAGGGGCTGGGGATCAGCCTCGAGTGGGACGACGACTCCCCGGCCACTTTTTAACTTCACTTGATTCAGAAAAGCCCCCTCTTCCGTCCCTCCTGCAGAACGGCCGGCCACCCTTTCGCCTTCGAAGGTGTCCTCAGAGTCCCCTTAAACTGCAGAGCGCGGTCTCCTCGGATCCAACGTCTGGGCACCTGAGAAGGGTTAAATGCCTTCCGGCGGCTGCGGCTCTTATCAGCCGCGCTCAGATTAAAGAACGACTTTAACCCCCAGCCTGCGGGGGGGGAGGGAGCATCACATGGCGGGGGGGGGGGGCGGCGAGAGCCTTGTGGCTTGTTCCTCCGCTACACTCAGCTTTTCTGCCTTGCCGCTACTCCTCAGAGTGGGGGTGGGGGTGCCGGAGGGGACTGCCCACCCCACCCCTATTTCCCGTTTCCAGCACCTGATAAAATGCTCCGCTACTCAGTGAGTCGCTTCAGTTGTTCTAGCGCGGGCGGTCGATCCCGGAGCGAGCGGCGCTGAGAGACCCCTGGACGGGCGCGTTGGGCGAGAAAACGGAGAGACGTAAGGAGGGCGGCTTTGCGGGCAGTGACACTTCACTTGCCGCTGGAAGTTACTTCTCTCAAACTCTCAAACTCTCTCGTTGGCTTTCTTTCTTCTCCGTTCCTTCCTTCTTCCTAGAGGGGAACCCTGCCGCCGTAGCAGGGGGCTGGAGGCAACGTCCTTTGGGTTGGATGGGTGGCTCCTAGCTGGAAAAGACCCGTGGATAGTTTATCATTTATCATGGATAAAAGACCCAGCGTGGCTAAACAACAGAGGCAAGGAGGCATGAGACCACACGAAGGAGGAAGTGCAAAACCAAATTTACCGTAATTTTACGCCAAAATTAGTTGTGAAAAACAAACGGCAACAGGCTACAGCATATACTATCTGTCAAACCAACCAGGGGGGGCATTTACGGTAGTTTGCTGGGTCTGTCCATCTTCTCTCTCATTCAAGGCCTTCCAAACGCTCTCCGGTGAACTAGTACGGGGCAATGGAAACGAACGGGGTTCCCATTTGCAGTTGCCCTCTGCGTGCAGATGGGACGTAGAGATCTTGCCGTTTGAACCGGTACCATTTTCTCGGACGGTACCATTATCATCTTAGAATGAAAGATTGCTAAGGATAACCAATTTTAAATTTAAAAGGGAGCAGCAGTAATCTTTATTTATTCACGATTATCTTATCTACAGTAGCAATAAAGCTTCTCGTGTAGGTTGCTATAGCCCCTGGAATAAGACAAAATAGTTTGATTATACCACATATTCCTTAACTCTTTGCTAATGTGAGCAATGAGAGGAAGATCTGTCCTGCTCTGAAAAGTCTTGGGGCTTATTTATTTGGTTTTATTCTTTGGCTGATTTGTTATTTATTGCAACACTACAATAGCACTGACATTCAGCTTTGTTCATTAGGATTGTGCTATAGCATATTTAAAGTGACCGGCCATAGGCAGATTTACAATTATTTAATAATGAGAAATACTGCATACAAAACAATCTAGAAGATAATAATTCAGCTTTTTCCAAGTGGGAAAATCATCTTGTGTTAAGTCTTTTTAAAAATGTTATATATTTGGACAGGGGATTACATAGAGATCTCAAAAGGCAAAGAAAAGAAAGCCACAGAATAATTTGGAAGAGAATAGATTGATAACTAGAAAGATAGGTCATTTAGAATGATCTTGTCTTGCACAAGTCCCATTGAAATACAGATGAGTTGCTCAAAAGACCAGTGCTGAATGTTGCTTCTCCAGGCAGTTCCTCTTCTTTGGTGGAGGAAATGAGCTTAAAAGATGCATGGAGAGAAAGGAATATGAGGAAAGAACAATATACTTTTTATTCAAATAGACATGCATCCTGGTCTAGAATAGATATGATATGGATGTCAACAGAGTTAATGGATAAAGTACAAGAAATTGAAATAGAAGCATATATTTGGGCGGATCATAATCCAATGACGCTTAAATGGAAAGGACAGAAATGGAGATCTAGATGGACATTAAATAATGCAATATTGAATGAATGAAACATTCTTGATACAACTGATTTTTTGAACACTGGGCCCTATCTAACAAAATGAAATTCAGTGTAGAGAAAAGTAAAGTCTTACACTTAGGCAACAAAAACCAAAAGTACATATATAGACTGGGTGGAAACCAGGCGTA
This sequence comes from Myanophis thanlyinensis, assembly GCA_017656035.1. Classification (NCBI taxonomy): domain Eukaryota; kingdom Metazoa; phylum Chordata; class Lepidosauria; order Squamata; family Homalopsidae; genus Myanophis; species Myanophis thanlyinensis. The sequence goes on from JAEANM010016072.1 coordinate 8,875, forward strand.
ATAACAGTAACTGTGAGAGGGATCTTGGAGTCTTAGTGGACAACCAGCTAAATATGAGTCAGCAGTGTGCAATGGCAGCCAAAAAAGCTAATGGAATCCTAAGTTGCATTAGGAGAGGGATACAATCAAGATCAAGCAAGGTACTAATACCACTCTATAAGGCCTTAGTAAAGACCACACCTAGAATACTGCATCCAGTTTTGGTCCCCGCACTATAAAAAAAATGTTGAGACTCTACAAAAAGTGCAGAGAAGAGCAAACAGGATGATTAGGGGACTGGAGACTAAAATGTATGAAGAATGGTTACAGGAACTGGGCATGACTAGTCTAGTGAATAGAAGGACCAGGGGACACATGATAGCAGTGTTCCAATATTTGAGGGGTTGCCACCGAGAGGGAGGGGGGCTCAGCCTATTTCCAAGGCACCTGAAGACCAGAGAAGGAAACATGGATGGAAATTGATGAAGGAGAGATTCAACTTAGAAATAAGGATAAATTTTCTGACAGTGAGAACGCTCAACCAATGGAACAGCTTGCCTTCAGAAGTTGTGGGAGCTTCATCACTGGTGGAGACCTTCAAGAAGAGATTGGACTGCCATTTGTCAGAAATTTAAAAAAATATTTTAAAAATAATTTTAAATTTTTTTTATTTAAAACAAAGTATATTTTTAAAACAATATCAACAAGAAACACAAAATAGAAAAGTTATACAATTAATGGTCAATTAATAAAAGATGAAGCATGCCAAGCAAAATACAATATAAGAAATATAAGATATAGAAAATACAATATAGAAAATATAAGCTATAGAAGATATGATAAAAGAAAAAATAAGCATTTTTTAAAATTAATGCTAATATCTCTTCTATATTACTATAAGTATTAAAAGAGAGAAAAGGTTAGCATTTTTAGTATATGAAGTTTGTCCTCACAGTAATAATCTTAACAGTATTTTAATAAATTATGATGTTTATTATTTATATATACTGGAATTATATCTAGTAAAATATATTGTATTTTAGAAATTTTATTTTGAGTTTAATCCCTAAGATTGCCTGAGCAAGGCACTTTTCCAATATCTTGGGGGAATTTTGCATGTCTACCTGTTTCATGGCAGGGAAATGGAATTTCATGTAATTTATACCTCAATTCACTATATCTTTTTCTATTTAATTCATGATTTTATCATTTTTACCTGACATTCAAGTTGCAATTTTTCATATTGTATTTATTTATTATTTGGATGTATATAGCCACCCATTAAATGCATGACTCTAGATGACTTACAATAATTTTAAATTCTACAAAAAAAAGAGAACAAAAGTAGAATCCTAAATATGTTTTTAAAAAGCATATAAAATGAACTAAAAGATAGTCATCACCAGATAGGTGACTAGATATTGACCTCAATCACAACTGATGGCTTTGGTCAATGAAGGTAATACTTTTGAATAAGTCAAACTCACTGAAAAACATACAAAATAAACAAGATGAGACAATATATTTAATTTATCTAAAACAGCTTACTTGTCTGATAGATCCATTGATCTTGTAGTTTTCTCCATCTCTTCAGCAGTAAATCCACTACTTCAGTGAGACTAATTTCCATTATTATTGCCATATGAAAGCTTAATATGATTGGTAGGGAAAAAAAACAATGAGTGATTAGATGCATTAAAGCATTCCTAGCATCATTACTCTTCTAAAAGATACACTTTTAGGTAAAGAAATGACCACAACGTAGCAGGTGCTAAGAAGGCAGAGTGTTGGAACATCAAATCAAAAAACAAATCAAATTTTATTCGTCACATACACAATCATACCTGGTACGAGAATGCAGTGAAATGCATATGTGACCATTCACGACCATAGGTAGTAGGGCAAGAGATAGTCTAGACAGAGGAGAATAAGTTAGGAGTGAGATAGATTATGGGAGTACTATTAGACTTGGTTGTTATGGTTTATGGTTTAAGATCTGTATTGCCTATGGGAAGAAGCTTCTCCTTAGTCTCTCTGCGTTGGCTTTCAGGGAGCGGAAGTGCTTTCCTGTCTGCATCCTAGCGAACAGTCCATTAATGGGATGGTTGGGGTCTTTCACTATCTTGCTGGCTATGGTCCAGGATCGTTTGTTGTAGATGGAATGCAGTTCAGGGAGCTTGGTGAGGATGATGTGCTGGAGAATACGGCTGGAGAATGCTTTCTTCCCAGGATTATTGGAGGAAAAAAATCAACCAGTAGTCCAGTCTGGCGTCTATGTGAAATGATAAAAACAGCAGGATGATACAGCTGTGCTTTTTATCTCATAATGTCTGACAAACTGCAGTGCTTTGGGGATGTTTGGATGGCCCAGTATAAATGATGTCACCTGGCCATTAGAATTCCAGTCAAGTGACTTGTAGAGAGGGCAGAATTAGCTTCAGATTTCCTCTCTTGAGCTCCTAGACCAGTGGTGAACTTGTGGCATGTGTGCCAGAGGTGGCACTCAGAACCCTCTCTGTGGGCACCCGCGCTGTCAGCCCACTTCAGCTCAGCTCATTGCAAACAATCTTGCCTCTTGCAGAGCTGCCGGTGTTGTCATGCCCTGCCTCCCATTGGCCAGCTGGACTTTGGGCCTCCAGCATGTGCACAAGACTTGCAGTTTGAGCACTCGGTCTCGAAAAAGTTCACCATCACTGTCGTTCTGGGATTCTTTCTCCTACTCGTTGTGCATTGTGTCTGAGCAAAAAAGTACATAATATGATTTCACCTTTTCTCTCATTTTCAGAGGATGAGCTTCTTGTACCTCATGGGTGTTTTCCTGGCTGTCCTTCCAAGCCTTTATGCTGGTTCCTCCCTACGCTTCATTGCAGTTGGAGATTGGGGTGGACTCCCCAATGCACCTTTCTACACTGCTCGTGAAGCAGCCGTGGCCAAAGAGATGGGGCGAACTGTTGCATCACTGGGAGCTGATTTCATCTTATCTCTTGGAGACAACTTTTATTACAATGGGGTGGCTGATATGTATGACAAGCGTTTTCAGGTAAGGAGCATGAAAACACCATCTGAATGATGTTCTTGTGCAATCCTTATATGTATCTAGTTGGCATTCTGCAAGGTCCATATCTTTTGTCAAGCCTTTGGTTAGCCCTATGTAGACATTTCTTCACTATCGCTCACACTCATAGACAAGAATCTGATCAACTAGCTATCACCACTAAAGTGGTGCAAGATGAAGACAGAAATTAGAAAACAAAGCAAAATGTTCAAGGAAGTCTTTGCTGACTTATTCCATAAACTATCGTCTGACAGTTAGGATGTCTACCCAGGCACCATTTTTGTTCACTGAAGGATTATTATGCCACCCTACAAATGTTCTTGCCATTGCTGCTGATTTCTCCTCATCAGTCAACCAGCATTCATTTTGGTTTTAATTAACCACCACAATTGGCATGCAGACAGCTTTTCAGCCCATGTTCATGCTGGCCTTTATTCCATAGTAAATTAAAATGAAATTATCCACTTAGTGGGGAGTAGCAACACAAAAGATGACTGAAATGTTAGTGAGGCATCACCCTTCAGCAGAGACAGGGAACTGGGGAGCAGAATGAGGTGAGAGGCCCTGCTCCTAGGTTCACTTTGAAGTTCAAAATTATACATACTACTGATCTCTTACAGATATTTCTTTTTGTGTAATGTTTGGCTAAAGGTTAATCAACTGAAGCCTATGAATGACAGGGAAGCAGTCTCATCCCAAATCAATTTAAATGACATTAGCCGGTGGGTTGTCCTGCTCCAAAAGAGGAAGCAAGCATTTAACACCTCCTGATTTAACACCAAGCAAGATGTTACAAAAGTTTGCATGGGAGGATTGGTAAGAAGGGGAAGAAACAGATAAAGGGAAAATATTTACTTATTCAATTGAAGGCGTCTACATAGTCAAAATACTAAAATTTGGGAGATGCACATTTAAAAGCAAACTGTTTGTATAGAAATGATAGAGAAGGTAAAGAAATGAAAACGATAAAAAATGAAAGATTTCAGAACCTTGGGATGATGTGCTTGTTTCCTGTATTCAGGGAACAGAAACATTGCAAATGTGAGAATAGAATCAAAAGAACAAGAGATGGGCTTTAAACATTGAGGAAAATTCACTTCAAGGTACCTTGCTCTGGTATAGGAAAAAAAATTGTTGATGCTTCTGTCTTGTAGCCACAAGTAACCAAATTATGTGAATTACCTCTGTACAAAACTGTGTCTAGGAGAAAAAAGTGCTCAATCATTGCATTGAGAATGATAATAGTAGAAAAAAACTATACAGGAATACTTCAGAGATATTGCGATTTTAGTTCTCAATATAGTAAAAATCACAATAAACCAAGTCACACACATTTTTAGTTTCCTAGTGCATATAAAAGTTATGTTTACGCTGGACTTCCTGTTTGGCTTCTTTGCAGGCAGGTCGGAATCTGCGATCGTCCGCGGTTTCGATCTGTGCTCTCTTGCTGGAGCTCCTTTGACCCTCCCCGTAGAGGAGGTGAAGAGGAG
>JAEANM010016073.1:0-13397 GCA_017656035.1 Myanophis thanlyinensis
AAGAAAGAAAGAAAGAAAGAAAGACAAGACAAGACAAGACAAGACAAGACAAGACAAGAAATAGGCTAGGTAGGGTAAAAAGAGAAAAGGAAAGGAAGGTGGAAGAAGGAAAACAACTCAGAGGGGAAAATGGAGAATGAAATGATGAGTATAAATGCCAAGAAACAAGGAATAGAAAGTAAAAATAAGTTTGTTTCTTAACAAAAATGTGTTAAAAAAGAAAACTGCAGAAAAATTGAAAGATGAAAAATGAGTTGGAAAAGAATAACATAAGGCACAGTAACAGTTGGCCAAAACAGTTGATTTTGCATGTCACAGAATAAATATTTGATTATGAATTATTGCTATTATTGTTATTATCGAGATATTCTCTTATACTGTAATAAAAATTTCATTAGCCTGGAACATTGTGTCTTGACTGATGGGAAAGAATGCCTATCTTAAGACAGCAAAATGTCTTAGGTGACCTACCCTAAATATGATAGAAATTTATAATAGAATAAAGAAAGGGTTTTAGCTCTACATATTGGAGATGTAGATGCAACGTATATATGATGAAAGGGACAGAAATCTGCTTCTGTTCATTTGGGAAGTTTGTGGGTTCAGCTTTCATACTGCCAGGGGAGGTTTGGTGGTTTGATTTGACCATGTAACTTATTTACGCAGAGCATCTCCTTTTACAAGATTATTCCTTTATTTCAGTTTTTCGCTGCCAGGTTCTTATAAAACAGCTTTCAATGTAGGAACATAAAATTACAAAAAATAACAAATCAGCAAAAAGCATAAAAGTTATATGAGATAGCTGTAAAATTTATTAAAGAATAATAAAATAATAAAGTGGGAGCAGAACAGCAAGTATCTTACTCCAACAATGTCATAAAACAGACAAAATAACACAAGTTAACAACACAGTTCTATGAGAAAGAGTGCAGAGAATAGCAACAAAGATGATTAGGGGACTGGAGGCTAAAACATATAAAGAATGGTTGCTGGAACTGGGTATGTCTAGTTTGATGAAAAGAAGGACTCGGGGTGACATGATAGCAGTGCTCTAATATTTGAGGGGTGCCAAAAAGAAGAGAGAGTCAACTTATTTTCCAAAGCACCTGAAGGCAGGACAAGAAGCAATGGGTGGAAACTAATCAAAGAGAGAAGCAACTTAGAACTAAGGAGAAATTTCTTGACAGTGAGAACAATTAATCAGTGGAACGACTTGCCTCCAGAAGCTGTGAATGCTCCATCACTGGAAGTTTTAAAGAAGAGATTGGAGAACCATTTGTCTGAAATGATGAAGGGTTTTCTGTCTAAGCAAGGGGTTGGACTAGAAGACCTCCAAGGTCCCTTCCAACTCTGTCATTCTATTCTAAAATGTAAAATCATATTATTCAGTTGATCTTTAGGTGTAGAAATGTAGCTTGTTTTGAGGTTAAGCACCTTGTCTCTGATACTGGTTTCCCAACATTTTATCCATGGCTTAGCATTTCAAAATTGATGGATCAGCTCTAACCTGATAACCACTAGATATGTTGAACTATTTGATATAATTCTCAGTTCAAGGTCATGCATACAACTTTAGGAATTGTAAACCAAGACAGCTGTACAGTTGCAAAAGACAATTATGTGACATTATCTTATTGTCTTTCTGGGATACCATTGATGTGCTGCCTACCATTATATTGAGAAATTCCACCAAATGAGGTGGAGGAAAGCAAGGGGATATTTCAATTAAATCTGTTTTTGCTCCCTAATATATCTAATTTTAGACCAATCTTTGAGCTGGCTTAATAAAAAAAATAAGAGGCCAGGCCTTGCCATAATTGAATCTCAGTGTAACTTTTTTTAGTTTTACGAAATCCATTCACTGCAACCCCTAATCTGTGCTTCTAATTTTGTAATGTACAGATAAATGACAATCCTGTAATTTCCATTTATCAGCACATTACAAAGGGGCCGTGAGAAAGCCTTGTTTCAAAGAATGGCACATATTTTTTTAAAAAATGTAATATAAAGGAATACGGAATTGGACTGAGAAGCCTTAATCCAGATTCATTTTTTAACTACCTTCCACAACCCCCAAAAAGAATCATTTCTGGAACCAGGTTCATAACCATGGTACCTTCTTCATTACAAACCCAGCAGTTTCTGCAAAGGTTGATGCCAGGAAACCTTGTAAATCCACTCTTACTAAGAGCTTTGGCTCTGGAAGTGCTAAATATAACCTGTGCATTCAACCCATACTCCACCCGCTTGAGACACCTCCGCACACCACAGTCTGTCTATTTCTGGAAGAAACATTTAATTCCACCAACTTTATGTATCAGAGGTGTTCTTTTTAAAGTGTATGCCATCCACCCCTTTTGCTAGCTGCTGATGCAGAACAGGAATAAATGGTGGAAGAAACAGAGAGGCTCAACAAGTGTTGTTCTTTCTTCTAGATAAGGCTCTTCTTAAATTGTTTTCCCTCTGTGAGGGCATTTGATAGGAAACTCATACGCACAGTGGAGTGCAAGGTGATGGGATGGCAGGGGTGGCAGAGGGCATGGTGGCCAGAAGGGAAGAGATGGGGGAGATAGGTGAGAGGAGTTGACATACAACTGTGGCGGCACCCTCCCTTTGGAACGAACTGCCCCCGGAGATCCGGACCATCACGGACCTACGGACCTTCCGGCGCGCACTAAAACCCTTTTTGTTCCAACAAGCCAGTCTGGCCTAGTACTATCGGTTGGGGTTTTTTAATTGGCTTTTAATTGGTTTTTAATTGGCTTTTATTAGTTGGTAATTTTAAATTGTTTTACTTTTAACATTTTCATAAATTTGGTTTTAATTGGCCATTGATTTATTTTATCTGTATTTTAATTGTCATATTTTGCGTTTTTAGATGGCTGTGCACCACCCCGAGTCCTTCGGGAGAGGGGGTGGTATAGAAATACTGTTAATAAATAATAAATAAAAAAATAAAAAATGCACCCTGGAGTTGTAGATATGGGTGGATTGCCAAGTGCCAAAATACTGATATCATGCAGCAGCTGTAACTTCAGGTACTGGGCCTAACTACCATTTATTCAGTGCAGTCTCTAAATGACTGGTTATTATACAAGGATTACTTGTATATCTAATTAATTTGTATATCTAATAGATATAACTATATCTATAGTTATAGTTGTGCCTATGAACATATTAATGTGCGCCACAGTCATTAAGTGAATCAATGGTTTGCTACAGGGGTGGTTTTGCTGAAAATCAGAAATACATCCCAGCTTTTGGTCATCATAAAATGTGATGACCGCAAAAAGCTATAATTGTTGCCAGGCACCCAATGTGCAATGGTGTGATGTTGGGGGCGACCATCAGAACTTCAAATCCAGGTCATAAATACCTCCCAGGTGGAAATGGCCATTAAGCAAACAGTCATAAGTCAAGGACTAACTGTAATGTTTGTAAGAAATCTATTCCTTGATCTAAACATTTCAAAATTACATTGAATTAATCATCGAATACTCCAACCCAGAACTGAGGGGAGAGTACAGTCGAGTGCATATCCTTCCAACTTTTACAAAGAACAATCTGACTAAAAAGTTATTTGGTCCAATCCTTGCTTAATTATAAAGGGAGGGGCCTTCAAGTTGCTCATTAAGATGTATCAACTGTATTACAAAAAGAGCAAGTATACGATCAGTTGGCCAGAGGCATTGTTGTAACAGCGTAATAATTGAATCTTATTGCTACATTTCTGTTCAGAGTAATTGTTTCTAAATTTGTATCTAAGCCGATACATTAATGTTCATTTGCAAAATGTGTATATATGTGAGCTTGTGAGGTAGTCCAGACAGATAGCATGCCCAGATGATCTAATCAGAAATGTTTGCCATGCTTACATTCTTTCTGTAAGCTAAGATGCCTCATACCCTACTTTTCCCTTGGCTGTGGCTCTTTCCCTGACTCCAAGGTCATTCCTACATTCCATTATAGTATATATACAGTAAATGTTCAGCTGATGAGTAAATAACTATTGTACAGGGAGGATATCCTAATAAGAACCAGTCAAGAATTCGATGATGGTTGTATTCAGGGATGGGACCACAACAATCTACTTAGGGGATTCTTACAACAGGTTCAAGTGGGGGTTGTTTCTGAATAATAAGAGTTGTTGAACTTGAAGTTTATTCATCTTTACTTTCCCAGTGCTCAGCACTAAGTCTGGAGGGGCTATATGAAAAATGAGCTTGTGTTGGTTTTTCATTCCCTTTAGCCATATGAGAAGGAGAGTAAAATGTGAACAGAAATTACTCTGAATTGGACCAAATCCCTCGTTCCCATTCCATCCTCAATTTGCCCATGATATGGTAGCCAATTGTCCTTCTATGAAAGTTTTCTGGACTGAACTAATAATAATATGGCTCAGGAAGTGATAACCTGCCTGGACTGGCTGGGAGGACTGTAATACTATGTAGAGTTACCTATGTGTCTACTCAGTGGAATTCAAATGAAGATTCCAGCATATTGTAATTTGTCCCCATTCTGCATATATTTTCTATGGAACCTGATTTTTCTGATAGCTGCATATAGGAAGTACACCAAAAGTCTAGCACACAGACAGCTGTTCAACATCTTGTCTCTTGCCTCTGTTTCATTTTCCTCATCTGATTGTAGATCAGATATTGACAAAAATGCTAAGCTTTCCTATATTCTGGTTTGAAAGGCGATTGTTTCCCATGTATTAACATACAGCTTTTGTTAATAATAGATACCCCACCATGGACCAATGCATTGTATTCTTAGAGTATTATAAATGGGGCTTAGCACCCCAAGATATTGTACATCTTTTTTGCATTACAGAAAAAAAGTGTTTGTATCTATTCTTAATTGCTTAAGAAACAAAGTTTGAACATTTTGTCCTGACTGACAACTCAGTGAGTCACTCTCAACAGCTATCGCTGCATTAATTATAACTAGAAATGGAAAGGCATGGAGGATATCAGCATGTTAGATGTTTTCTGGGTTACAAGCAAACACACATAAAGTCTGTTACCGATCCAGATCAGAGCAAACCAAGGGTGCGATGGTGTGGGCAGAAGAACATTAAAAAAAGTCTTTGGCCAGAGAGGAAAAAAGAAGAGAAAGCCAGTGTCCAGCAATACAACTAAGAGTCTGGAACCAATCCTACAGTTTGTATTGTACTACACCTCTCTTCCAAAGGATTTGAATAATCATTGGCTGATGTATTCAGAATATGTAGCCTGTGCATCTAAAATGACAATTGCTATGAAAAATAAGGCTACTCTCTTTTTGTATTAATCCTTGAAACTCTATTGTTCTGCATAACATAAATAGTTAGGCTACAATGCCTTTACAGCTTCAGAGTCTCAGTTAGCAATTTTCTTATGGGCAGGATTTTATGGCATATCATCTCTCCCTGGTTTAAAAACATTTCCCTCTGTACAACTGTGTATTCCCAAAAGGTTGTTTCAGGCTGATTAATAAGGGTTAATGACCAGGGAATCTGTCCCAGTTTTTTATGAAGGGTCACAGCTCCCTTGTTCCTTTATTGCTTTAATCTTAGCATCTTACGCCAGCGCTTAGGATAGCAATTCTTTTAGGGGCCCCAATACAGATACGGGGAGCCTGGCTGAAGTGTCTCAACTATCTTTGTGCACCTGATACGTTTCTAAGTCTAACGTGGCTCAAATGTATTTATTGATAGAATATAAATCTTATCTGGACAGCAATATTCAAAACAAAGTAATCAGCCTTTAAACAATCTAAACAATTAACCCCTCCCCCCAACCTGAAACAGGGCAGCAGATAATTAAAATGCCAAGTTAATAAAAAGTTCGGCTGAACAAATGGCTTTTGCTTAACATCCTGAAAATCAGAAGGCAGTTTTCAAGAATGCCTGATCAAACGCGTCAGTTACCTTAGCATTCATCCTACCTATAGAAAAGGCTCAGGCTAATCTCTGGTCTAAGTCTGAGGTCTGCAGAAGATCCGAGTTCAAAATGCATGTGCATTTGCTAAATGAAGGAAATAAGGGAAATCTGCCCCGTAGGAAGTTCCAATCTCAGTACAGCAACCTTGTTTTCTGTGTAAAATGTACAACCAGACCATATTTTCAGAACAGAGAATTGCTCTCTCTATATATCAGTCTCCACAGATGAATTGGAAGTCATTAATAGCTAAAATGGCTATATGATAATAACCACAGAGAGTTGGTAGCACAAGGCAAGATGAAAAAAAAATATGTATCGCTCTTTCTGAAGTGGATGTAAATTGTTTGAATGTAAGTATGTGTGCATATCTTTTAATCACAGTAAAGCAGAGAAGCTTAGCGTTCTTTTTAGCTTTCCTGGCAAGGAATACAGGGATGCTCAAGCAGTGTTCACATTTTCACTTGCAGAAACTCAAGATGCAGCTTTGTGCATGCACCTTTATGAACGGGATTGCTCTGCATCAGGAGAAATGAGGCTGTTTCATATCTCCAGACTTTGCATCACATTTTGGACTCTTCCCACTTGATATCTCCAATTCACTATGTCCGTATAAAACACGCAGATGGGTTTTCTACAGTGCGTGCTTCCTTGTCCTTCATACAGTCTAAATGCATACTAGTTTTGTCAACATTTTACATAAAAACTGTAAAGCCATCAAGAGTTCCCTATCCTGGGCCAAGAAATAAAGTGCTTTGTTGGAGATGAGACAAAGATGAGCGCCCGGCAATCCCTGGCTCAGACACAAAGGAGTGCCAGCAGCCTTATCGCCCAAGAGTCAAAAGCTCAGCGTTCAGCTGTATGTAAATCCAGATGGGACACCAATGGCTGCAGGTGGTTTTTGCTTGTTCAGTCAACATCCCTCCTCCCCACCTCTTTGTATCCCCAGTTTCCTATTGACCAAACTCTAGAAGTTTTACTGTCCTTTTTTTTTATGACTTAAGCCTGGAAAAGATGCTTGACACAAAACTAAGGAACAGACTGTAGGGTTGGAGGCTTTTATCTTGATTTAGCCAACTGGTAGAATTTATGAACTACTCTTATCTAGCATATTCACCGACCCCTCTTATGATAGAAGAAGGTTCTCCCTTAACCGATGTGTGTGTATGTGTGTGCCTGTGCGCCCAAGATTAAATGGCAACAGAGCTATATGAGGTCAGTGGGATTTATTTCAGGAAAAGCCCAAGAGCATTGAGATGTAAACCCTTCAATGGAAGGAAGGAAGGGAGGAAGGAAGGAAGGAAGGAAGAAGGGCCTGTTTTAACCTTAAGAGGGACCCCGATCACTCTGCAGCAGTCTTACCTGTAGGAGACCTGCTTCCTGATAGCTAAGTGCAGGAACTGGTCGTCCATCCCCGAGGACGGACCTGCTACAGCTTCGGAGGGTTTCAAGGTGGGCCCCAGGCTCGAGGGCAGAGATTTCCCAGCTCCCAGGACCCTCCATTCGTCTCTGGCCAACCTGCGCAGGGGAGTCTTTATCTCTGCACCGGCTTCAGCAGCAGCCCAGCTGCTCCGATTCCGGGGCGCTTCGGCCATTCTCTTCCAGCGGCTCTTTTTGCGCTCGGTTTTTCTCCCTCCCCCGCCGGCTCGCTCGGTCGGGGGGTGGGAGGGTGGGGGCTCCGGTTGATCTCGGACGCTTTGGGGCAGGTGGATCGGATTTTTTTTCCCCCTCCCAGAAAGGAAGCAAGCAGCCTTTCGGGGGGAGAAAGCTCAGCACCTGGTCTTCGGCTCCAACTCTTTCGGGAATGCAAGTTGCGAGGACGGCGGGGGTGAAAATTCCCCCCCCCCAACTTAGTGAAGATGGAATAAGCGCCCAACACCGTCTCTGGAAGAAGGAAGGTAAACGAGCCCTTTAGGGAAGGCTGAAGTTTTAGTCCGAGGAGGAATTGGGATGGGAGGCTCGCAGAAGAAACCCGAGGAAGACCCGATTCTCGGAGCGAGAAAAGCTGCTGCGTCTCCTCTGCCGGCGGTGGGGCAAGTGGGGACTGCAAGGGGTTTGGCGGCTCCGGTCCAACCGCTCGGCTCCCGAGTTAGGAGCCTCCAGGTAACCTCAAGCAGAAGAGCCAAAGCGGAGCGAGCGGAGCGCCGGCGCACAAATCCTGCAGCTCCTGAGACCAGAAGAGGCAGGCAAAGAGAGAGAGAGAGAGGATGGGGGTGGGGGGGTGGACGTCGCTGCGTTCACGCTACCCAAGATTGCAGTGTCACCTTAGAGACACGCGAAAAGGGGTTCTTAACCCTTGCCAGACCAGCCATAGGAGAAGGGAAGCCTGTAAGGAAGAAAGTTTGGGGCTCAAGAGATAAGCCCACTCCTACTCTCTCTGTCTCTCCCCTCTCTCTCTAGGACAGGTCGGCCAAAATCAGAACAGCGGGGGCAACGGTTTTGCCGGCTGCACTCTATGGAAATCTGCAGAGATTCCCAGTCATCCAGGTCATGGCTGTCCCAAAGATGCTTTTTCAGGAGGCAACTGGACTTTCTTGTTCTTGTTTTTCTTTGGAAGACGTTTCACTTCTCATCCAAGAAGCTTCTTCAACTTGCCAAGAAGTTGGTTCAGTTGGTGGGCTGAAGAATCTTCTTGGATGAGAAGCCAAAGGTCTTCCAAAGGAAAAAAAAACCCAAGGAAGTGCAGTTGCCTGCTGAAAAAGCACCTTTGGGTCTGGATGACTGAGAATCTCCTGAGAATCTCCTGAGAATCTACTTTGCACCTATTATGTGAACACCCAACTCTTTGGAGAAAGTTGTAATGCTAGAAAGCATGTAAAGAAAGAGAAGAGGCTGGTTAGCTACAAGGTGAATGGGCTCAATTACAATAGCAATAGATGCACCATTGGAAGGCTCTGAAGAGCCAGGCTGGGGACAGATTGTCTTGGGGAAAATCTATCCTGTGGTCCCTAAAGTCACTAAAGACCTTGATGGCACATCAGCCAGCCAGCCATGAAATCCAGTTGCCATGGTGCAGAAGACAGCTGCTGAGTGTATTGGATCTAGGAAGATGAGGATCAGGACTCCTGGCTGAGAGTGGGTGGGTGGTCATTCTGTTTTCATAATTGCTACAAAACAGAGACTCCCAAAGCCTTCTCCTGCTCTTCTCTCAGGGATTTATCAGCAGACATTTCATTTCTACTATTGTCACATCTTTGACAGATGTGATATCTTACACATTTATCACCCAATCTGGAAAGACTAAGGTGGAGAAGACAAAACTGATCTTCCCAATTTGCTCGTTCTCAAGGGAGCACATTCAATACTCCTACTTATTCTATCAGAAGGTTAAATCTGTGGACCAAGTTTTAAGAGCCATACATCTCATGTCTCAATTGTTAATATAACAGAATTCTTTATTGGCCAAGTGAGATCGGACACACAAGGAATTTGTCTTTAGTACATTAAAAGAAACTGTACATTCATCAGGAATCATAGGATACAACACTTAATGATAGTCATGGGGTAAATAAACAGTTAAATCATACTAGGAAACAATAACCAGTATAAATCATAAGGATACAAGTAATAAGTTATAGTCATAATGGGGTGGGTGGGTGATGGAACAATGAGAATAATAGTAATGCAGACTTAATAAATAGTTAGTGTTGAGTGAATTATTTGTTTAGCAGAGTGATGGCATTCGGGAAAAAGCTGTTCTTGTGTCTAGTTGTTCTTGTGTGCAATGCCCTGGCCTATAGTGTTGTTTTGAGGGTAGGAGTTGAAACAATTTATGCCCAGGATGTGACGGGTCCTTAAATATTTTCCCAGCCCTCTTTTTGACTTGTGCAGTATACAGGTCCTCGATGGAAGACAGGTTGATGGTAATTGTTTTTTCTGCAGTTCTGATTATCCTCTGTAGTCTGTGTCTGTCTTGTTGGGTTACAGAACCAAACCAGACAGTTATAGAGGTACAGATGACTGACTCAATAATTCCTCTGTAGAACTGGATCAGCAGCTCCTTGGGCAGTTTAAGCTTTCTGAGTTGGTGCAGAAAGAATATTCTTTGTTGTGCTTTTTTGATGACTTTTTGATGTTAGGTGTCCATTTTAGGTCTTGTGATATGATAGAGCCTAGAAATTTGAAGGATTCTACTGTCAATAGTGTGTTGTCTAGTATTGTGAGTGGTAGTATGGGAGGGTTTCTCCTAAAATCTACCACCATTTCTACGGGTTTGAGTGTGTTCAGTTCCAGATTGTTCTAGTCGCACCACGGGGCTAGTTGTTCAACCTCCGGTATGTATACACAAATCTCCTTTTCCACTTGCTCCTCCTTAAAGTGGAGAAGAATATCTAAGCTAGAATATCGGACTTAAGTCCCACATCTTGGGAAATTTCCATTAGCATAATCACGGTCTATGAACAAGCTGCAATTGGTTGGAATCTGGCTAAGGATAAACAAACAAAACACATCATGGCATAGTGTTAAATATGAACATAGCAACTTTCTCAAATATGCAGAGGAAATGAGTTACAAAAAATTTCAGTTATCCTCTAGCCTTAGGTAAATCACTATCAGCCCTACAAGGTAAACCAGATCAGGAAATCAACTCCGTAGGAAGATTAGAGCTATACTTTATTATGACATGCTACAGTAATGAAATCTTGCAAGCTTGATTGTGCTTTACCTCCCCCCCATATGAATCAGAGAGGAGCATGCTCAAACTCTTCTGAATGATTGCCAGTTCGCCGAGACTTGGGGAATATTTTAGCCCTCTTTTCCTATTTCCCTCAAGGACCTCTTCTAGACTCCCTTCAAATACTATAATGCAGTCCCAGTTCTTCATCTGTGAGACTGGAATAATACTGAGCCTATTTTGACAAGGACATTCAAAGAAATTTTAAAAAACCCTAAGGTTCTTGCATTCAAAAGGAGAAATAGACCTTGGTAGGATCTTGTTCATAATGAAATTTCAAATAGCACACTACATCAAAATGAAAAAGGAAAGCTGGACTTTGCAGGGCTTCTTCTCCTGCAAAACAAATGATCTACCTCCCTCTCTTTCTTTCCTTCCTTCCCTCCTTCCTGTCCTTCCTTCCTGAAATATATTTTTCTTGATCCTCTTGCTCTGAAATCCAATTTTTCCTTGACTGCAAGAGCAATTCAATATTGCTTGCTAAATGTAATTCTCTCCAGAGCTAATAACCCAATTTTACTCAGATTGCAGTGTGTAATATAGTTGAGCAACTGTCAGGGGTGTTTACTGTCATGAAGATGGTGCCCATGGAGGCACTGATAATCACCCATAATTAAAAAAAAAAAAAAGCCACACACCAACACCATATACAAATATGCTTCTGGGTGATTTCAATCCTAATTTGTTCTTGTATCTTCCATTTCCTTGTCTATGTACTTTCGTTTTCTAATACCAAGAAGCAAATGTTCAATTATTTTGCTTGATTATTTGAGGGAGTAAACATTTAAAAAAAAAATCACTCACCACAATTGAATGTGTCCTGTAAGAAAGCTATTTACCTCCAGTCTTTTTACAAAGCTGCAATTACTCTGTTATAAGACAGAGATTATCTTAAGTGTAATTGCTCAAAAATCTTTCATATAAACCCTCTGATTTTGGATCAAAGGAATTGTGGAGTAGTATATAATTTATCTTAAACCCAGTAGAGGTTTGCTGCATAACCTTCTCTATCATTACTCTTTCCTTTCTCATGGAGTCGTTCCACACTGGTGAGCTGAAATCTTCCCCACCCATTTTTGAATTCACAGAAAATAGGACCCGCATGTCATTGCCAAATCCTACCAATCAACTACTGCCTCTGTTCCCAGTTACTGTCATCACCTCACTTCCTTCAAATGCCCAAACCTAACGGATTTATACACCTCAAGGCTGCCATAGACAGTCAGAAGAAAGGGGAAATGGTTACATAATGATGTCTGTCTTGCCATCCATAATAACTCTTTGGCTCAGGTAAAAATATTTTCCACAAGGGAGGCATAGTCTTTATTGTCAATGTGACCATGGCACATTTTTTTTCTTTAGCACAGATTCTTATTTCTGGAACCCAGACATTTTTTTTTACCTCTTAAATTACCTTATGGAATTAACCAAACTATTTTGAGTTATATTTGTCTGAATTCAGCAAGTAATCAAATCCACATTTCAGGCTGAACTGAGCCATGCTAAACAAACTACATTTGTCTGGGTTCACATGCTGCACTAAGCTAGTCTAAACTGTAATTTATAAAGCACACTGACTGGAGGTGCTCAGCATTACTTGGTTAATATTTGGGTGGAAAAAAATAGCAGGAAATACACTCATACCAGGGTTAAAGGCCAGACTGGAAAGTTTAAAGGAAAAACCCAGGAGCAGATAATGGTCAATCATGGTTATAAATGACCTCTGCCAGGGTATGATTGTCCCTTCTTTGCATTTTGGGAAGTGGGGGCTCCTGGCGGTCCTGCAGTTTGTGATACATGTTGTAATTCATTGGGTATCAATTAGAGTTGCATAGAGAATTCTTGACCACTAAGCTTTCCTATGACTTAGTAGTACTGTGACATGTTCCTAGCATTCCTTCTCATCTAAATTAATTTCACTTCTGCTTGTAAGCTTCTCTCTACTACGGAAATGCAGCAAATTTACTTTATTCTTCTTATGAAGCTCAGTTGCCCATACCTATAAGGAACTCAGTTAGTTACCCTGTGCCTCCTGCAATAGATTTGCACAAATTTTTCTGACCAGATGTTCACAGTGTTTTGCAAAAGGGAGCTTTTTTTGTACAAGCCCCACAAGAAAATGTTGCACAGAAGAAGAGCAAGGATTTCATATAAAAATGACTTCTTTTTATATAAAAAAACAACTTTGTCTTGTGATAGTTCATTGCTTTTTCTGATTTTCTCCGGGGTTTTGCCCATCATTCACCTGATATTTCTAACCCCCCACACAATCTTCCCACGTCTCCCTCCTGTCTTGTCGTGACTTGTCATTCAGCGAAACTCTAAGCTTTCAATTCCTCCCATGACTCAGTTCCCACCAACCCTCAGATAACATTAATAGACTGCCAGGTCTGGGTTGCAAACATCCGTACAATAACTAGATGGCAGCAAAGAGGTACAGAAAATTCTATTGGTTTGTTCATTTGCCCTGTTTTTATGCCCTTCCAGTCAGAGCTGACCCTGAGCAGTTTAGATATCCAATACAGCACAGTAATCAGATTAAAAACAAAACGTGTTAGAAAAATGTAATCAAATTCACAAGGCCCAGTTAACAAGAAGAACCACAGGAAGAACCAAAAACACTGTCTCAGATCCCAGATTCCCTGTTCAGGAATTCAGGAAACAGAGGCTGATCTGAGATCTGGGAGAATTTATTTATTTATTTGTGTCCTGTCTTTATTATGCCCTGAAGACCCATTTATTTCAACGAGCCGGCCTGGCCTGATACCTGAGGGTTTTAAACTTAAATTTTAATTTTA
>JAEANM010016074.1:0-13397 GCA_017656035.1 Myanophis thanlyinensis
AAAATGGCTGGCTCAGGAATTCTGGGAGTTGAAGTCCATGAGTCATGAAAGAGCCAAGGTTCCCTACCCCTGTCCTATGGCCTCTGCTTATAACAGAGTTGTTAAATATTTCAAAAGCCATGTTCTGCATGCTTTCCTTTTCTTAAAAGACTGAATAAAGTTGGAAGAGCTATCTCAATTACCTTGCATATTTTTAAAATGTCAGTGCAATTTCCATTTACCACCACATTTGTTTGGAATGTAAAAACAATTCCAGGGGCATAAAATATCAGAAATAAAAATCTACAAGATTCTTATTCTAAATCCCTTCTTTTTTTTCCAATTTGGCATATCTTGGGTAAAAATATAGAGAGTTGGGCATAATTTTCAGGTCCTCAGAGAAATTTTGAGTTGTATGTAGTTTTATCAAAAAGTATCATAAGAGCGCTATGATAGAGGCCTTTATTTCATTTCTCAGCTACTCACTTGGAATTTAATTGGATGAAAATAATAGAAATGCTTTTTTTTTCTTGTGAACCTTAAAGTTATCTTATTCTTTAGCCCAGGGGTGTCGCATCATCACAGCAGCATCACATGATGTATCGGGATTTTTTTCTCCCTTTGCTAAACTGGGTAGGGGCAGGCCAGCACATGATGCATCTGGCCTACAGGCCGGGAGTTTGACAGACCTGCTTTAGCCTATCTACATTTTTTTCCATGTTAGAAACACTTTAAAATTCTTAACAGTATTGATTAAAACCCTCTGATATATGTCTTGTGTACTTAAAATAAAATGGCTTATAAGTGAAATGCCTAAGCCAAGTGAAAGAAAACTTTTGAATTTTAAATAAATAAATAAAAGCTAGAAACTTTGAAAAAAGAAAAAGGACAGGAGGGGAGAAAAAACTTATGGTTATTTTTGGTTTCAGCTGGGACGTACTCTCCGGAGCCCCTTTATGAAGTTTGTGGCACATGCTGTTTCTTTTACAATCTTTCTTGGACTGCTAGTAGTGAATGCTTCTGACAGATTTGAAGGTGTAAAGCTGCTTCCCAATGAAACTGCCATGGATCACCCCAAGCAAATATTTAGAGTGAAAACAACACAATTTTCATGGACAGAAATGCTAATAATGAAATGGGTTTTAGGTAAGTGGAATTGAAATCATTTATTTTCTATCCACAGATCCAGTGGAGAAATGAAAATCTATAACAACTTGTGAATTCAGGCTTTTCCAGAAATATAAATCTCTATTAATCTCATAGGCACTGTTTGGAGCAGCCAAAAATACCCATCTATTCTTGATTTGGGAGATGAGAGAAGCTATATTGATATGGCTATCGTATATCTCATATTTCCATAGTGCTTCATTGTATGCATGAATCCTACCAAATTTTATAGTACAAACTGTAAAAAGTTGAAAATCTGTATTTAATATCAGTTAACAAGCCTAAGCTGAAGGATCAATTATCCTGAATTGGCTAACTCAGAAATCCCCTTTTGGTTGCTGCTATTTGTGCTATTTTATTATTCCAAACTAAGAGAGTCACAAGAAAAATAATCCTCTACATAGGTTTGCCTACTGCAGCCATCTGTGATGAAGTAATCATGAGAACATTCAAACCAGATGTTTCTTTTCCAATACTGCCATGTATATTGAATGCCATTAGCTTGGTTGGAATAAGCTCCAACTGGCTATGTCACTGTGATGGTCTCCTGATCTGAACTATTCACACAAAGTAGTATTAAGAAATTATACATTTTAACAGGGAGGAGGAACAAGTAGCTTCCAGATGTGGGGAATTACAATTCCCAGCAGCAGCCCCACCCAGCATAGCCAATTGCTAAGAGATGTGATTCAACATCTGGAAGTCAACATGTTACCTTCTGCTGCTCTAAATTGAGGATTATTTTTCAAGGATTGACACTACTCTTAGCTCCAACTAATAGATACATGAACTGAAAAGTAAAGAAAATAATACATTCATGCAGTTACCAGTTAAACAGAAGTAAAGAAAATGTTTTAACAGAATGAATAATTGACAAGCCTTGAAAATATGAATAGCAGTGAGATGATTTATTTTTAAAAAATAAAATTAAATTGTTTTCAGGGAATTTATTATTTAGAGAAAACTCTTTTATTGGCTATAACCACAATATACAGAATATATGCTTTTTTTGCTGTCAAATTGTCTTCCTCCTCTATACAGAGAACATAAGTGGTACATATTTGCTGTATTTTTTTATTATACTGAGGTGAATTAAAAGTGATTTTCTGAAGCAATTTTTTCAGAACTGAACAGAATGAAATAAACTTAAATGAGAAATGCATTTTTTGTATGTAAGCTTCTCTTTTGATCATAAAACATTTCAGTACAGTAAAATTTGCAGAGTGAACAGTAAATAACTACAAGAAAATATGCCCAATCTGAATTAATCCAAAGATTTAGAAATGGCTCAAAAACTGATCCAGGTAATTCCAGAGATAATGCAATCTCATTATACAGCAAAATCAGAGCAAGATTTAGAAAACAGAACTTTATTCTCCCATAATCTGCAACGGGAGAAAATATAATTGGCTGTAATTTTGGTAGAAATGTATAAGCAAGCTAAATTGTTATGAAAGATAATGTGTATCAGGAGTTTTAAGAAGCCATCCTTTGATTTGGGACCTGGATATTATTGATTTTTGCTGTGATCATTATTTTTATAAATACCAAATTTGAGACATTATATTGAGCTATGTATACACACAAGGAAGAGGCATGTGAATGCCTATTTCCAATTGTGAGGAAGCTACTCAAGGTAGAAATATAAAACATTAACTTATTGGGTCTTTTCTGTAAAATAAACTAATAAAGTTTAGCACAGCTAAGTAATATTCCTCCCAAAATATCAAACAGTTGCTCAGATTAAGACACTGGTCAACAATGACTGGAAGTAAAATCAAAGATATTTCTCAGACCACTCTCCAGACAGTTGCTCTACCATAATCCTTCAAATGATGGAAGTGATGGCTTTTTCAAAATGACTGTCTTATTTTTTCTTTGGGCATTGTTATCAGAATTCTGGAACAAAATAGCTTATTAGTGGTTCAGTACCAGATGAGAGAAGATTCAGACTTGAACAAATGAATGTTCCGCATTATCTACTGCAGCTCATCAGCTGAGCTTGAAAGGACCTCTTGTATGTTCCAAATAATTCCACTGTAGGAAGAATCATGAAATGATTTGAAGCTTAGCATAATGGAGAGAGACTGAGCTACAAATTAGAAAGACTCTGGGGTAGCATTTCATCCCTGCCATGACTGCATCAAGTAAATATGAGTAAGCCACTCTCATTCTCAATCCCCATGATGTTCTACATCTACAGTATGGAAAATAATGATGACTTGAGGGGTCATTGGTGCTCTCTGAGTTTGGTTGTTTCCTTGCAAAGGTACCCAAACTAGGTAGCATCATTAGTTCTGGTTGAAAATCACTAGCATTGATGATGTTACCTAGTTTGGGTAATGAAACCTCTGCAAGGAAGCAACCAAGATCAGAAAGCATCAAGGACCCTTCAGTTCAATCTTGAGCTACTTATATTTTCCTTTATTGATAATGCTGACTTCTTTTACAGTGGATATGGTGGCCCTTCATACAGAATTAAAACCTGCCTGCAAAGACCTTCATTTGACAGGAGAGGATACATTTTTGGAAAAAAAAACCTTCAAAATGTAAATAAAGCTCTCCAAAGTAGAAATGATACCTGTCTTTCTAAATCACAGTTTCTTTCAACTGTGAAACACAGTAGAGTCCTAGAGCATTCAACTGGAGATACTGTGGCTTCTTGTCTCCATTGTAATAAAAGATAATAGACCAGAGTTTGAAAATAAATGACATGGGAACAGCTTGAAATATATACAGAAACAGTAACAATGGCTATTATTTAAACATGAAACTACTGATTATGTATGATAATATAACTACATAAAATAAAACTGGTGAGTAAATAATAAGCAGGATAATGAGGTTAGTGATAATAGTGTTACAGATGGGAATGCTAATTATAATGCAGAGACTGGTATTATCTACCTATTTACACCTTGGCCAGACTATTAAATGACTTATACATATTCCTGGTCCTTATGACAATTGTCAATATAAATTACTACATTCAATATACTGAATATCCTTCATTTTCAGAATTTTGTAACAGTTTCTGGGATACAATATAGATTGCTCTTGCTGCTATATTTTGTATTATAAGAAGATCCATGTTTAAGTGAGAATCCAAGGAATATTATTTTTATTACTGGGTTATTTTTATTATTTTATTTTATTTTATCAAGATTTATATACTGCCCCCTCTCCCAAGGGACTCGGGGTGGTGCACAGCAGATAAAAAACACATACATAAGCAGTCTAAAAACCAATTAAAATAATTATATAAGGTTGATACAAATTAAAATTAAGAGTTAAATTTAGAGTTAAAATTGACAATTAAAATAATTAAATTTAAAATTTAAAATTACAAAAACTAAAACAATTAAAAATTTAAACCCTGAGGTATCAGGCCAGACCAGCTAGCTGGAAGAAATAGGTTTTTAATGCACGTCGGAAGGCTCGGAGGTCAGTAATGGTCTGAATCTCAGGGGGGAGTTCATAAGGAGGGCGCAGCCACAGAGAAGGCTCAGACCCTCAGGGCTGTCAGGCAACAACGGCCTGACGGTGGAACCCCGAGGAGGCCTACCCTGTGGCAGGGCACCGGTCGGTTGGAGGCTGATGGTGGCAACAGGCGGTCCCGTAAGTACCCAGGTCCCAAACCATGGATCGCTTTAAAGGTGAGTACCAACACCTTGAATCGCACCCGGAAGGCCACAGGAAGCCAGTGCAGCTCGCGCAGGAAGGGTGTAACATGGGAGCTCCGAGAAGCTCCCATAATTACCCACGCAGCCACATTCTGCACTAACTGCAGCCTCCAGACGCTCTTCAAGGGGAGCCCCATGTAGAGACCGTTGGCATAGTCCAGACGGAAAGTCACAAAGGCAGAAGTGACTGTGCAAAGAGCGCCCTGATCCAGAAAGGGCCACAACTGGGTGATCCTACGGACCTTATAAAAGGCCCCCCTGGAGATGGCTGCAATATGTTCTTCCAATGACAGCCGTACATCCAGGAGGACACCCAAGTTGTGAGCCCCCTCCGTGAGGGACAACATTTCGTCCCCCACGGCCAGCAATAGAGTAAGCAGGAAAGCACAGCCACTCAGTCTTGGCTGGGTTGAACTGGAGTCTGTTTTACCCCATCCAACTCCGCACAGCCTCCAGGCAACAGCCCATCACTTCGACGGCCTCATTGGGGTGGCTTGGGGTGGAAATGTATAGCTGCGTGTCGTCAGCATATTGGTGGAAACTCACCCAAAGCCTCGGATGATCTCACCCAGCGGTTTCATATAGATGTTAAACACTAGGGGAGAGAGCACCGACCCCTGAGGCACCCCATCTAGGAAGAAAGGCAAGGAGGAAGACAATGTAGTGTAGTAGAGTGATTAATAAAATAAAGAGGTATTCAAATCTCAACTCAAGCCTGAAGCTTATTGAGTGGTTTAAAGTGTCTATAATTCTAACTTTTGCATAAGTTTGTTAGGTTCAAAATATCTGTTTTTGGAAAAGAGACTGAAAATACAAATGGAATAAAAAATTTGTGTATATTTAATGCCACATTTAATATTGAAACATGCAATGTATGGTGAAAAAGCCGAAGGATGAACTCATGTGAGCTATTACTGATTGTGTTTGGATTGTGTTTGTGTACCATTACAGGAATGATATGGTCTGAATGCAAAGAAATCTGGGAAGAAGGCCCCCGTGAATATGTCATGCATCTTTGGAACTTGTTGGATTTTGGGATGCTGTCTATTTTTGTAGCTTCCTTTACTGCCAGATTCATGGCTTTTCTCAAAGCCACAGAAGCACAACAATATGTGGATCACTTTGTCCAAGACAATGACCTCAGTAATGTCACCCTTCCTCCTCAGGTTGCCTACTTCACATATGGTAAGAAAGTGTTCTTTCTTAATTATTTTCCAACTGTGGTTAACATAGCAATATTATGATGATCAGCCAGCCAGATTTTTAGATTGGATCCTTCCACCTATGGAACCCTCCATCCCAAGGAATCTAAGACAGGCAGATATTGTTTGATAGTGCTAAAGGTATTGATATAGGATGCAAGCTGTTCCAAGTAGAGCTGCCTTTTGCATTTGATTGAAGATGATTTTGCCAATGCTGATGCTGTTCAAATGATGATCCAGATGTTTTGTGATTGTACCCAAGACATTTACTACTATTGATGCTATCTTTGCTTTCTTTGGCCATAGTCACTTTACTTCTGTTTGCAGGTCTTTATATTATGTGATTTTCTCCAGTTCTTTCTCTTCTATTCTGCTAGCTCCCGGTAGTGCCATATTCAATATCCAAACTTTTTTGCCTTTCTTATGGAGAACTGTTAAATCTGGGATGTTGTTGTGGCAGGTGCTTGTCTTTTTGAATTCTAAAGTCCCAGAGCCCTTTAGCTTTTTCAATTCCTATTACTTTGTCTGCTTTATAGTTCCAGCAATTCTTGCTTCCAAGCAAACAGTGGTTTTTTTTGCAGATGTTCAAATGCACCATTGTTCCTCCTTTCTCATAATGTCTGTGCAATCTATTTGAAAGCAGCTAACAAGGTGGTTCACTGTTTCTTCAGCTTCTTTGCAAAGGTACTACTGTCAGTCTTTTGCTGTCTTCTCAACTATGTCTTTCTATGCATTTGTTCTTATGAAATTTGTTCTTGTGCAGCTAAAATTAGTCCTTCTGTCAACTCTGAAGCTGACCTGATGGTTGGCCACTCTGGAGCTGAGGGATAGGGAGGGGCGATATGAGATAGAAGGGACTTTGTAGACAAAATAAAACACTTTCTCTTGGGAACCAAAGACATTCTCACACCTGGTCAGTGATGTCACCAGACAACCAGACAGAGCCACGATTGGACTATGTGACTGTTTTGAGAAAGTGAAAAACATTTATTTTTAATTAGGTGAAATTAAATGGGAACCTTCAGAGTAGGTTTTTACCATATCTGTACCAATATGATATATCCAATAAAGCTATTCTTTGAGGAATCTACCTGCCTTGGAGTTTTGCTTGCTATGGGTCTGTTACTTGGAACTCTGATGCTTTCTCTCTGTTTCTTCAACTCAACTGTTGTGAGCCATTGCCAGATTGTCTTGTTATCTCCTTTGCCTTGTGTGTTAGTGTTTGCACACATCTGTCTGCATGTCCTTGCCATGTAATACTTTGCCTTGCCATGTCTTTTTTCTATTCTTCATTTGGTCTTTCTTGTAGGCCAGTTGGTCTCATCAGTATTCAGTAAGCCTTCAGGGTGTACAGCTTCAGTGTACCTTCTTCATTGTCCTTCAGATATTCTTCCAATGCCCTTTTTTATTTTCCAGCCATCTGATGCACTTGCAACATTCCACACCCAACAATGCTCCTTAATAAGTTGTCAGTATTGTCATATGGGAGAAAGGCATGATTCATTATCATTATTTTGCTGGTCTTCCTATCTAGGGCTTCTAATATGATTGAATCCAATCCACTATTCCAACAGTGTATCCAATGAATGCAATTGCCTTGATGGTATTTCCTCCATTGAGTTTGGATATTAAGATCTTCCTCACTCTTATGATGTATTCACTTTGAATCTTCTTCTTGACTTCAGTGTGCTTGATGTTATTAGTTTGAAAGATGCCCAGATATTTGTAGTGATTATCTTCATCCTGACTCTTAATGTTATTTCTATAGGACATATGGATTCCTTCAGTTTTCACTATTTTTTTTCTCTAATGATTGTAAGAGTGGCATATTTGTCCAGTCCAAACTTCATTGCAAAATCTTGGTTCTGTATATGAGCTGTGTTAAGTAGTGATTCTATTTAAATGGTGTTTTTCCATACAGCTCCAGATTTTGTCTATATAAAGGAGGTAAGATAGCCTGGAAGATGTTTTTGACGTTTGAGAGCCATGGCCTGGTTTGTTTGATATTATTGACAGAGAAATCAATGCAAAGCAAACAGGATGATAATGAATCTCATTGAAAGATTCCTCTTAGGATATGAACCTCTCCCAATTTATTATCACTGGCCAGTGCTGTGTCTTTTAACATTGTGCCATTAATCTTTCCACAAAGCTTCTGAGGTTTCTACTGACTCTTGTTATTTATAGGCACTTAATTATTGAATCATATGGCAGGGAGTTGATTGCTTTACTGTATCCAATCCAAATTACATTAAAGTTGGTCTGCCTTCTCTTGCAGTTTTCCAAAATCAACTTGTCAATTAGAAGTTGATCTTTTGTTGCTCTGCCATTTGAACAATTTCTTTTTTGCTCAGATGGAAAGAGCTTGTTTTCTGTTGGATTGCATCATCTACTACACCTGTTACCAATTTGAAATATTTTTGGTAAGCAGGTAATTAGCCTGCTGCCCTTTTGCTGCATCTTTCATTATTGGGTAGGTTTTGTTAGATGTTAGCCAATCTTCAATTTCACTTCAATTACAGTATGTTGTTAAATCCTTGGCAATGAGAGGTGAAGACTAGTTAGATTTTTCAACCAAATCCATGCAGTTCGTCTTTACCTGGTGCTGACCAATTTTTGATCTTTGTTCTTTTCTCCACAATTTCTGCTGTTATTACTTCTTTCATTTCATAAGTTCTTTATTTCAGCTTCTTCTTTTATCCTTATCCACCTCCTTTATTCATGCTGCATTTTTATTATATTTATTTTAGTTGTCTCACAGCTGCACCAAGAACTGTACTGTTTCTTTTGTTAACTAGTTCATTGCAATCTCTTCACTGAAAGATTGGTAGAAACTTTTCTGCTTTTATTGAAATTGAGATTTTGCCTATACTGTGCAATTTAATCTTTATATCTGTTGCTGTTCTTGGCTATGGCAGTTATTTGCTGCTTTATTATTTCCAGTGCCTTCTTGATAGTCCTTATTTCTAAATGATACTTCTTGATTAGGTATTCTTTGGTCTTCTTGTTGTTCAGCTTCTTTCCTTTCCTTTGTTCTAGCTTGCTTGCATCTGATCTTATAATGCTGATCATGTTTTCTAACTTGATCTATTTTGATAGTGCACTGTTTGGCTTTTTTTTAAATTCAGTATTCAGTTATAATTTCAGGCTTACTGTACATTAGTTGGTTTGTTTCTTGCAGTGCTCTGGTGTTTATTTTTGATATTACAGTACTGGCATCTTTTAGAGCTTGTGCTAGTTGTTCCTTTGGAACAATGTAGGCAATCTGGTTTTTATAGTGTTCTAATACTCAAGGGTTTTTTTTCAGTTCCTCTTGTTTTTCAGTTAGAGGGCTTTATGCTTTCTGAGGAAAAGGAAGAGGAAAAGGAACTTGGTTTAAGAATGAAAATAGTTCAATAGGTGTGCTAGCTTCTTCTACTGCTGGCTTCCCTGGTTTGCCTCTACAGTCTGAGTTATTATCTGTGATGATTCACTAGCCTCTGTTCTGTTATATCTGATGTGGGGGTTTGTTCTTTCCCAAACTGGTGCATTCTTTTCAGATATCCTCTTCTTGTTGGACTTGATTTGAAACAGCTGATCATTATTTCTTTGTTTTCAATCTTTGTATATTTGTGATAGGTAAACATCTTTTCTTTCAATAGTCTTGCGTTTACTGCTTGTTCAGCCAACAGTCCAGAGTTCTGTAGCTCACTTGTCATTAGATGTCCAAGAACTAGAACACTTAATATAATCCTTTTTTATCTGGGAGACAATCAATATGATATAGGTTTCTCTATATTATGTTTCACCATACTATTTACACTTTTTATCTGGCTTCTGTGATGGCACTTGGTCAGTATGGTTGAACCTCTGGTATAGCTTTCATCCTGCTCAGAGTACACAAGTCCCACAATCACATCAAGTTATTGCCTCACTAATAAAAATATATATTCCTGAAAATTACAACATAAAATGTAACAATTAAATGACATATTTATGTTCATATAGTTTTCATATACGTAAGTAGAGGCAGTTTGATATAGTGGCTTAATGTACCAGGCTAGAAACCATGAGTTCTAACCTTAGTAACTTTCTCTCAGATCCAGAAAGGAGGCAATAGAAAACTATTTCTTTTGTTATGAAAATTTCAGGAATTGGTCCAGGCAATTGACAGAAATCAGGAATGACTCGAAGGCACACATAAACATACCAAAAAAAGTATTATGTGTGGATACACATAGTACAAGTCATAACTATGATTTAACTGGGGGAAAAAAACTACTAGTCACCATTGACCTACTAGTCACCACCAGGTTCCTTTGAAGTCTTCCCTGCTTCAGATTCATTATCTTCAAAATGGATGTTCAAACAGAGAAAATTTTCAAATTGTCTTTTGCAAATTACAATATATAGTTTCATTTTTGGACAGGATTTATTCACCTGTGGCTTATTAAGTGCGGACTCCATCCAGCTGCATAAAATTAGAAGAACCTCAATAAAGAGTTGAGGACAAATTTCTCAAAGTTGGATAGTGCTGAAGTTTGTAAGTAACTTAAAGATAAAGCCATCTAATTTGCTTTTGGAAAATAAGAAAGACCTGAAGGTATTCCCAGTTGGATGTTATGTACATTTCATTCACAGATCATGGCACATGAATCACTTTTGGAGCAGTGCCTCCTAGGCTGCTAATGGCAGGAAATAAAACATTCAGTTGATTGTAACATTTCATGAGTAGGGATGCGACTACATTTGAACAAAAAAAAAAAGACCTTTGTATTTGCCTTGGATTGCTGCAAGTGCCAATTCCAGTCCATCTCCTTGGGAAAGAACATAAGATTGTGAATGCTAAAATCCCAAATGAAACCCCAAATTCATATTAGGAGCTTTTTTACAATACATAAGACATGTAGCTTTGAAGACAATATAAAAATTACAGCTGATCCAGAACATGGTGACAGAGTTGTGGGGACAACATGGTTTTCCCTTAAGGTACCAGTGTTGTGCAAACTTCTCTGGTTTACATATTTTATCTGAGTGCAATTCAAGATGTTGCTTATCACTTTTAAAGCTCTAAATGGCCAGGTTATTGTCAGGACTTCTGTTTCTTGAAGGTATTTGCTTATTCCAATAGATCAGATAGGATTAATGGGCTCCATATTCCTTCCCATAGATGTTGTCATCTAGAAAGCATGACATTTTGTGAGCTGCCAAGCTTGTGATTTATACTATAGGAAACTATGAAAGCTGAATAAATGAATTTCTTACATTAAAGCCAAATCTAGCTCACTTTATTAGTTTAAGTAATTTATGTGATACCCATCTCAAATAGCCAACTCTGGGCAGCTAACAATACTTAAAGCAAGATTAAAAAATAATAAAATAAAATTATAAATAGCATCTAGAACAGCTAAGAAAAACTATCCAACCATGATTAATATAACCAATAATATAACCATTAATATAATTAATATAACCATGATACAGGCTCAACCATACAGTGGAAACACAGTGCTTTGGGATGCTGGTTATTTGGATATGTGAAATGTAAGTGTGGGTTTGTCCTCCCAGCAGTCTATCCCACTTAATACATAACATTTATATGCAGAATTACCACTTCAAATAATAGAAACTGAGAAGAAAGGAAGAAGGAAAAAATAAATTGAGAGAAGTTTACAATACATTCCTCATATTAGGCTTTGCAAATTGGATGCAATAATGAGAGAAGGCAGTTATGGTTCCCTTACTGTGAACTGAAAATCAAGCATGGATGTATTAATTCCTGCATGACATTCCTTGGCATGGAGAAAGAATGCAACCCATTTGAGAAGCATTTATGTTCCTTCAGGAAGGAAGGTGAAGCCAGTGCTCTAAGCTCTCCTGGGAAAGTTGTAAATGAAAATCATGTGATTCTGGGTTGGTGCAACTATTGTAAATTCATGATGGTTGCCAAGCATCTAGATTTTGATCATGTGACTGCAGGGACACTGTGATGGTTATAAGCAGAGGTGGGCTGCTACCGGTTTGCACTGGTTCTCTAGAACCAGATGTTAATTTTCTGAGCAGTTGTTGGAAGAAATCTTTTTTTCACTTTACAGGGCCAATCCTGCAAGGAACACAGGAAGCAAACATTCTGGTATGCCTGTGTTTCTAGCCTACTCCTTATCTTAATTGCCCTGCTGCATCAAGTGTTTTCATAAACTGCCTACCTTGTAACAGCCTTAATGGTTCTTGGCAGTATGCCCAGACTTTCTGTCTGCAGCCTTAAAGGTTGTTAAAGGGTTGTTTTAAGCTTTTTGGAGTATACTTCCAACACAGCTGGAACAGCTGTTTACAGAAGAGTTGGCATAGCCATAGAACAAACGGCAGGATGCAAGCTTGGCATTCTGTTTTTTATTGCCTTTCCTTTATGGGGGCATGTGATTTTTCCTTAAACTGGATGATTACCTAAGGATATCTTGTGAGAGACCAGCTGGTATCTGAGTGGTGCAAATGGGTCTAATGATTGGTTCTCCAAATGATATCTCTGCTAAAGGGTTTCACCTTATGAGCAAGAGTAACTTGGCTGCTGATAGTTATCTTTGTATTTTAACTATTTTTATTCCTCAGTGTGGTCTGGCACCCTGCCTGATTTGTAACTCCGGGTTGCAGATGTTGTTGAGTAAAAGGAAGGTATTCAGACAGAATGGTTTAGGTTTCCATGATGGCTGTGATTCATTGATCTTCAGTGTGTTTTCCCCCATTTCTAATCTAATGACTGGTATTTAGGGCAGCTTTTTGCAAGCAAAGAAGCTTTTTGTATTTTTGTACAGGTAATCCTTGATTTACAACAGTTCATTTAGTTGTAACCATTCAAAATTACAATGGCACTGAAAAAAAGTGATTTATGACTGTTTTTCACACTTAGGACCTTAGCAACATCATAAGAGAGTGGGCGAGGCAAAACACCCCGAGACATAAGTGACATCCCACTCAGTCACATGATCATCCAGCCATGCCCACCCAGCCAGTCATTAGGGCAGAGAACCCGTTGTTAAAAAATTTGAAGCCCACCACTGGTGATAAGTGGGAGGACTGATCTTAAGCCACTTTTTTCAGCACTGTCATAACTTTGAATGGTTTTTAAATGAATGATCATAAGTCAAGAATTACCTGCATGGATGGTATAGTAATACAAATACATAGAAAGCTTGAAATAAAGCTGCGTTAATAGACGTTGATCAGAGACACACACATACACAATTTAAATCACCAGTCTGTTTTATTTTTTTAAACGCTCAACTGGCCTGAAAATATTCTGGTACTTCTCTGTCTGTCTCGGGGGGGGGGGGGGGGGGGGGGGGGGGGGGGGGGGGGGGGGGGGGGGGGGGGGGGGGGGGGGGGGGGGGGG
>JAEANM010016075.1:0-13396 GCA_017656035.1 Myanophis thanlyinensis
CCTGAGCCAGCTGGCTCAGGAATTCTGGGAGTTGAAGTCCACGAGTCATGAAGGAGCCGTAATTGCCCACCCCTGGCCTATATCATCACAGAGATATCAGTCATGTTGATTTTGGAACAGTTTCAATCGGTTTTTATGTGTGCAGGTGTTCCAGATGGTGATGTGATTGACATTGTGGCCATTTATTTATTGTGGCCTCCATGGTTTGCCTCTTGGCTTGTTTATGCCATCCACAGAATCTTTGTCCTTACTTTGAGTTCATGCATGGTTCTTTCAGTATTATGTTCACCTGATTCATAGCTTAGGTAATGTCATATATCTAAGAGTCAATTTTTTTTATTTCAAATTTTCTTTTTTTAAAATCTTAAATTTCCAATCTCTGCTGTTTGGAAGAGAGAATGAGGGCAACACTGCTCCACTTCTCAAATGTGTCAAAGGGCTAA
Source organism: Myanophis thanlyinensis (assembly GCA_017656035.1). Taxonomy (NCBI): domain Eukaryota; kingdom Metazoa; phylum Chordata; class Lepidosauria; order Squamata; family Homalopsidae; genus Myanophis; species Myanophis thanlyinensis. Next base: position 444 of record JAEANM010016075.1, read on the forward strand.
ATACAGCTTTTCGACAGCCCCGCCTGCTGTTTCAGCTTCAAATGATATGTAATAATTAATTCTGTATGAAGTGGGCTTTGTTTGTTTCAGTGGGGCACTGCACATTGGGGAGGTGATACTGGACTCAGCAAGGCACAGAAGTGGTTCTGTTGTATGAGACTGGATTGAGTCAGTGTCACTCACACTGCTGGGACCCCAATGTGATGGTTTTTTGTTTTTTTTTTTTACTGAGGGAGCTTTGTCTGTCCCTGATAGCTTTCTCTGCCCCATAGGCAGATAAAAGGAAAGGCTTTGGAAGCAATGCAATGGTTTCATTTTGCTTTGTGAAGGAGCTTCCAAAGGTGGCTTCAAAGCTTTGCATAACTGTTCTTACATTATCCTTCCAGAGGGTTGCACAGCACTGCTACAGGAATACATTAATGTTATAAAGATAAGGAAGATGCATAGCTAAAGGGTATTTTGATGGTCATCTCATCCAGCCCCTCTGCTTGATATCCAGAGAAGGGAGAATTCTCTGTGAATATTTCTCCATTCTTAAAAAAAAAAAGTCTTGGTATAGTGGAACTGTGTGTTTGGGAAATGCCCAGCCAGGCAGGAAGGATGACTCAAGCAGGGAATTAGCATTGAATTGTTGTACAGTTGCAAGAGATCCAGGACTGCTAAGCTCCATAGAAACTTATCTATCTGTTCCCAAGAGAAGGCAAATAGTCTGGGGAGATTCCTGTATTACAGGCTAAATAAAATAATAAAATAAAATAAAATAATAAAAAAGTTAGTGTAGCTTGTACTAACTAAATGTAACTACACATAGTTAGCTACACATGTGGATCTGGTTGTTTGCGCCTGATTGATGATTGATGGGTTATGTGTGGCCCTTCATGGTTGGCCCTACAGATAGATAGTGCAGACAACACAACTCGATAGTAGCCTTGCCTAACTGCATTGTTGTATTGGGAAGAAAAGCTCTCCCTCTGAAATAGAAGGCAGCTGATTAGTGAACTGACAAAGTGTGTGATGAAAGGCTATGTGTGTAATGTGTGATTATACAAAATATTGAAAGTTCAGTTGCATGTATTAACGTATCCTTCTCCTTTTTTAAAATGTTAAGGCTATCTTAAATGCCACTGTTCTTCTCTTTGTTCTTACATTTCTACAAAAGGGTAAATTACAAATTTTTAATTAGGAGATTTGGAACGAATTGCCCCCAGAGATCCGGACCATCACAGACCTGCGGACCTTCCGGCGTGCATTAAAGACCCATCTGTTTCAACAGGCTGGTCTGGCCTAGTATTAATTTGGGGGGTTTAATTGTTTTTTTTTAATTAAAATTAAAATTTTTATAATTTTATACTTTGTTTTTTAGATGTTTGTATACCACCCTGAGTCCCTTCTCGGGAGAGAGGCGGCTTAAAAATTTAATAAATAAATAAATAATAATTAAGCCACTTGTTTACTTATTTTATTTTTAATGTTTGGGGTTTATGATTTTGGCTGGCTTTGGTAGCTAAGCAAATTATTGTCAATGGTAGGATTTAGTCTTGGTGGTTTGACGATCAGGCCATTCAGTTGATCAAACCAGACAGAGAACTTTTCTTTTGACTTTACTATACCTTTGCAGTTGCATTGTGGGTAAGGAAACCATTTTATTTTATTTTAGTCTTCTAAAAGACTAAAGAACTGTTCTTTTACCACTATGTTGGCTAAGTTGGTAGCCTGGTATGAATTTAGGAAGATTTCTTTGCAATCTTAGAAGTAGGAGAAGATGCCTTCTTAGATTATTGTGGACTCCCTAATCTGGGCATTCTCAAGGTTGAAAGGAAGGCTGCAGTTCTATAGGAGATTGTGGAGTCCTTGGCAACATATCAAAATGACTGATAGTGTGACAGAACAGGTCACACTTCATATAGACAAGCCCTTGACGCTTCACTGACACCTACATTATTGAATTCACTATAAGTAGAATAATGGATGAGTAAGACTATGTCCAAGTCCAAGGATATGATTTGAAAACCCATGCTGTAACAACCTTGCAGATTTACATCAATCCACGGTGTCTCAATACCTTATATTCTGGAATTTATATAAAGAATCTGTGATTCATATAAAGAATCACAGGATATAACTAGTAAAAACTGATAAAAATGTGCACAGTTGGTAATCAATTCCTTACTAGAATGTTTTTTCCCCCACTTCATTTTCTATGAGTATATGTTTTGTAATCATACAGAATTGGAGATCTCGCCTTGGAGATACGAAGTCAAAAATCTTTTGATGTCTATGACCATTGTGTAATCAAATTTTTAGATTTCTTTGGCATTAGGAAAATCCGCTGATCAAGAAATTCCAGCCAGATATATTGTACAATCTATAAAATTTCCACATATGCAGCTGTTCTTGTTTTAAAGCATAAATTGCCTGTAGCAGGTTAAGCCTGTGATTTGTGTACCAGAATCAGGCAGAAAATGCTCAGTTTATTTCTAGCACAGGATTTGTTTATTGTATGTTGGATCACATATAACTAAATCTATTATAACAACGTGCAAAACTTGCTTAAATTACTTATCATTGCACCAGGCTTCGTTTTTGAATTAGCTTTTCATGCAAATTTAAATAATTGACCAAAATACATAAGGAGAGATAAGAACATCCATTTGTTGCAAAAAGCAAGGGAATGTTTTTTATCCTGTCAGAGAGCATTTTTCTTCCATTAATGCTCACGCTTGGTTAGCAGAAATAAAGATGCAACATCTTTTCCTTTTTTTTCTGCTGATGTGGCTTTATGCGGAGTCCCAGTTATCATCTAATTCTTCTGCATGAATGAAAAACAGCCTTGGCAGGCTGACTTGACCACATTAATGTTGACATTAGGGGGTCTTTTAGATATTCAGAGCAACATGATTACACGTCATTAGTTTAACACATGCTTCATTTAGGTTTGTCAGTTGAAAATCATACATTTGAATTAGTTAACGTAACAATTCCAGAGAGAGAGAGAGAGAGAGACACATCTGCATGTTAAATTAGATACATATAACAATATCTAAACCTGTATCTATATAGACACAGTTACTTAGGATATCAAAGCAATGGCCACTTTGGGACTGAAATGATGTAAACAATCAAAACGTGATTGAAAAGTGATTAAGAGCATGTGCTAGCTTTTATGGTTCTCTGTTCAAAGATTCATATAAACGCCATATATTAAAAAGTTGCATTAAAACACATTTATTAAAGAAAGTTATATAGGGAATTGAAAGTTATACATGACAACAGATGTGGATTTTGTAGAGTTTGGAATTCCTTTTAAAGAAAAAATTATGCAGAAAATGTAATGGCAGGAATACTATAGTAACTGTGACATTAGACTATATTTAGAATGACCCATATGCTTTTTTATATCTACAAATAAAAGTTTTTTTTCCTCTTTGAGAGGGAGAATAAAAACAAAACTATTCAATTATCAGAACTATTTGATAATCCAAGACAGGAAATAAAAATAAATCAGCACCTAACGCTCCATTAAAATTAAATATAATTTCTAATATCTAAACAAAGAAAGAATGGTTTGGGTCTTAGAATACATTTTATATTTATCAATAGAGCAACAAGAATTATTTGGGATCTCTGATACAGAGATATTTATAATATGAAGAAAATAACTATCCTAACTCACAAACAGTGGATAATATTAATCCCTACTTGCATCACAAAGCCATCTTCATTTGTGTCAGAGTGCACACAGTGGTACTACTTGAGACAATCTAGGAGCAATAACATCAAGTAGGTTTGTAATAATAAATAGTGGTTTATCTCTACAAAAGAATACACATACACATACTAGGCAAAGTCAACCAATCAATCAGCTACAGCAGGGAAGAACACACGGAGAGAAATGCCCTCATAGGGCCTCTTATAATACAGCCTCTTAAAGTGGTAACAATCCAATAACCCTGCTGACTCATTCCTCATCATTGCATCATTTCAGTATTAACAACAGCATTACAGCAGCTATTAAATCATTACCTTAATAATTTGCAACACATTATGAAGTTGGAGGTCTATTTATTGTACATTGTGATATATCAATGTCATGGTTTGCCACTTCACTCAGTTCATCATGGTCCAAGATGATTGAGCTAGTAAGGCAGGACTAGAATTCACACTTTTTAGCTTGATACATTAATCATTATATCAAACATAGCATCCTTAGTAGATGGTTAAAAATGTGAGTAATTCTATCTCTTGTCAGTATTGCAAGTCATCCCCAAACTATAGATATATGACTACCAGTTTGGTTGTTTTCTTGCAGATATTTCCTAGAAAACTAGATAACCAGAGTGTTATCTAGTTGTAAGGAAATTTCTGCAAGAAAACAAGCAAGCTCAGAGAGCAGCAAGGAATCCAGAGTTTCCAACTATGTAGAATTGTCTAATGCTATTAGCATGCAAATAATGCATATATAATTGGTTATGAGTGATATGCTGCCCGAAATTGATGAAACAAAGTTTTGCTTCCATACCATAGTTTTGAATCCAGAAGGATTTCTAAGTTCCTGTACTTTATACCTATGTAGCACTTTACCCAGATCAGCAAATATGTACTCTTAAGTGTTTCCATCTTATCTGAATTAAACTGTCACTATGCTATAAATCAAAGATGGGTGAAATACACTCTTATCAGCCTTTGCAACACCCAGTGGTGAGAGGTAGTAAGAGTTATGGTCCAATAAAATCTATCTGCTCCTACTGTAGTTAGGGTTTCTGGCATTTCATGTCTGCCTGACTATTAGTGACTCTGGGCAACTTACAGCTGAAAAGGAAAAGGAAAGAAAAGTACAACAAAATAGAGACGGAATCATGAGTGACCCAAAGACAAATGTATAAAGAAAGAATAACGCATCACCCTGCCACAAAGCCTGGGAGAATAGCCAGGTCTTTAATAGCTTCCTGAACATCAAGAGGATGGGAGTTCCTCATCCCCCAAAGTGTTTTTATTTCATTGAAGAAAATATCAGACAAGGCAGTCGTTAAATAAACGGCATTAATTTCTGTATGGTTCTGCCCATAGAACTAAAGTCCCACTGTGCTACAGATGCTTTTATCTTGTCAACATATTTTCCTCACGCTTGGCAGTTCTTTATTGCTGGTTACTTAAGGAAGAATGTTGTAGTGAAAATATTTCCCCTTTCCTGAGATCAGGTAAACATAAAAATGGAAGATGAGTCAGATCTAATAAAGCAGCTTTGTCATACGTTCTTTTTGGAATGTGAGCCCCAATTACAAATTAATTATTCCAAATTTTAAGAAGATGATACAGGATAAAGTGGCAAGTGTGTGTGCTATTTACTTGGTCTTATATACTGGCATGATTGGACAGTTATTTAAATTGTGATTATTATTATTTTTAGAATGTGTATTTGGTTGTGTGGGATTACTAGAGAGTTGGGTAAAGACACATTTATTTTATTTAAACTATTTCTATGGCTGATGACCATCTCAATCTCATAACTATAGGTGGCATGCAAAAACAATTGCCCAAGGTCAGTGAACAAAATCATACTAGCTATGAGAGTTGGTTAACCTCCTCATTCAAATGCCTGGACAGAAAGCCAGGTTTTCAATGCCTTAAGAAAAGCAAAGAGGTTGGGTGTCTTCTGGATCTCCAGTGGAATACTGTTTTAGTGAAAAAGTGCCATAACATACAAAAATGGCCTGTTAAAATTATAGGAAGCTGGATGAGACCAACTGATAGTCTTACATATGTAGGGAGAGAAGACTCACATGATTCTAGATTTTCCTAAGCTACCAGGAATACTGTGGAGAAAACAGGAAACTTGATCGATATGAGTTGAAGTAGGTAGGGTGTGCCTGGTCTCCCAACTTTTTAGGAGAACCTGGAATTTGCTAGAATCCAGAACTGCACAAAAGGAACTGAGCACCCAACAGTCTGTTTCTCGGATGAGCTTGAGAGATCTGGCAGTGGACTCCTGCTGAGCCTTGAAATTTTGAGTCTTTGGCCAATAACGTTTTCATCCTAGCTATTCTCTTGGCTGTTATGGGATGAGTCACCTAGAAGCCTTTTGGACGATGAGTGTGATAGTGGTGAAAATAAACACACACCTTCTTTTTCTCTTCCCTGCCCAGGCTTTTGTCTATATTTGCCCCAAACCTATATGGCCTTCAAAGTAAGAAAGATTATTAATGTTATATTTTGTGTGCCTTTATCCTTCTTAACTGTTTCCGGCATCTATTTTAACTCTTAAAATTTTAAAATATCTTAGCATATTGTTTTATTAACAATAGATTCTCCCCATTTTTGTGACTGCTTAGTGTGGGTGGCTGCTGCTATGGTAACTCTGACTTTTTTTCGCCTGCTCATCAGCCTTTCCCAATAGCTTAGGTGTTACCTATTTGTAAAACTTTATTATTATTCTACACTAGCCTTCCCCACCAAGGGCCCCCAGTTTTCTTCACTCCATCCAACACAGTGGCCAACCTTTCTGAGATTCCTGGCAGCTGTAGGCCAAGATATCTAGAGGTTCCATACTAAAGAAGGGTGTTTTATGCTGATTTTATGCTGTTTATGTTGTTTTAACCAAGTACTTCTTTAAAAAGATGGAATTGTTGCTTACATTTTGGTTACTTCTCTAAATAACACTCTACATCTCTTTTTTTTTTCAGTAAATAATACTTACTGACAAAATGCAGTGGCGCAGTGGTTAAAATACAGTATTACAAGCAAAGTCTGCCCACAGCCTGGAGTTTGATCTTGATAGGTCTTAAGACTCAGCCTTCTATCCTTCTGCGGTTGGTAAAATGAAGAGCCAGATTGTTGGAGGCAATATGCAAATAATGCTTCAACCTTATAAACTGCCCAGAGAGGTTTATAAAGTTCTATGGAGCAGTATATAAATGCTTTTGTTGGATGAATTTTGCTCTCATCAAATCTGAGTTAGATCAGTCTTTGAGTTTTTATTCCCCTCTAATGTGTCTTATCAAGGTTTTCATACCTACATCACTCTCTTAAATTTGAATGATCTTATGCAACAATGTAATTTGAGGGTTTACAGATGTTCTAGTTGTCCAATAAGATGTCCACATAACATATATCCTTCCCACCCACCTTCCCTTTTTCCTGTATATCCATTGCATGTTTTACAATTGCTTCTGCAACAAGGAAGAGGTGAATGGAGTGGCAAGCTTAAATGGATGAGAGAGAATCTCAGAAAGTGATCAGGTCACACTTATTGAAAGAAGAAAGAGCAATCAAGAAATGGTCAAATATCTATTTTTGTAGGCCAGATCTGATACTATTATTATAAGGACAGACACACTAAGCAAGAGATCCAGAGAGCGTAAAAATACACCCACAGCACGAATGTGGATGTAGCAATTATCTAAGAAGGGACCCTCCCTAGTTTTTTGGGCTGTAAAGGGACAGAGGGAGAAATGTATTTTCAGACTTGCAAGATTTTGTTAACTTTGCAGTAAAATGTGCTTCCTGACTGGTCTAACTTGCAAGGCTGTCAGAGAGATACTTAAAAGTCTTGCTCCCAAATTCCCTGCAGACTCGTAGGAGAAGTAGATGGGACATGAGCACATACATGCACAACCTGGTCTATTTCTAGTGGGTTTGCTTCTTTTCTGAAACTCTTGATTTATTATAGTTGGTCACATAGTCAGCAAGATACTTAGACAGGATATCGTACTTTTGTCCACTTACTGAATCCTTCCCAAGAATCTGGGACAGGCAGGTATTCTTTAATAATATTAAAGGTATTGTCATAGGATGTAGATGGTTTCATGTAAACTGTCTTTTGCAGTTGACTGAAGGTGATTTTGTCAAGGCTGATGACGTTCAAATGGTAGTCCAGATGTTTTGGAATTGCATCCAAGGCCCCTGTTATCACTGGAACTATCTTTGCTTTCTTTTGCCACAGTCATCCTACTGTTGTTGGTAAGGGTAACTCATATATCCAGTCCAAACTCTATTGCAATATCTTGGCTGCATATATGGACAGTGCTAAGCTACTCTGTTTCAGACAATCTTTTTCCATATAACTTCAGATTATCCGTGTAAAGGAGGTAAAATAGCTTTGCAGATGTTTTTGATGTTTGATAGCCATGACCTAACTTGTCCAGTGTTACCGACAGAGGAATCAATGCAGTGAGAAACAGTGGTGATAGTCTCCTTGAAAGTTCTCAATGATCCCCATTGATCAGCAGCTGTGTCTTCCAGGGTGCCATTCATCTTTGCACAAAACTTCTGATGTTTCTACTGAGTCCTGATATTTCTAAGCCCTTGATTATCTAGTCGGGGCAGGGAGTTTTATGTCTTCTTGTAATCCTGTGATGGCGAACCTATGGCACAGGTGGCACGCAGAGCCATCTTGCTGGGCACACAAGCTGTTGGGCAACTTACCTTCAGCTGAGCATGCACATGCAATAAGACATGCACGCATGTGCGATTGTAGCAGGCAATCCAGCTGGTTTTCGGAGCTCTCCTGTGCATGCACAGGCAATTGCTCATGTGTACGTGAGTGCCTGCGCACAGCACACGTGCATTAGACATGCAAAAGCTGCATGCATGTCCAGATGGTGTAGTTGCACATGTAACGTATGTGGTGGAGCCGCACGTGAGTGCGGCTGGCACACACAAAGCATGTTCTTTTCAGCACTCGGTAAGTAAAAGGTTCGCCACCACTGTTGTAATCAATTTAAGCTACATTCAAGTTAGTCTTCCTACTCTTACAGTTTTTCAAAATCATTTTGTCAATTAGGAGCTGATCTTTTGTTCCTTTGCTATCTGGGCAGTTTCCTTTCTGCTCAAGTGGAAAGAACTTGTTTTCAACTAGATGCTTTTGGACTGCATCAACTATCAGACCAGTTAGTAATCTGAAAATAGGTAGTAAGCTTGTAATTGGCTTTTATTTGCATGGTGCAGCCCCTTTTGTTGAATTTTTCATTATCAGGTAGGTTTTGCCAGAAGCCAGAAATCTTCAGTTTCACCTCTTTCCATTATGTCATTAAACAGCTTGGCAATGAGTGGGTGTAGATGTGTCAGTCAAAACCCATGCAGTTCATCTTTACCTTATGTTGACCAATTCTTGATCTTCCCTGTCTTTTTCTCCACCATTTCTACTCTTATTACAAGTTCTTCCCTTCAGCTTCTTTTTTATTCTTACTCACATCCTTTACCAATGCTGCATTCTTGTTGCATGACTTTGGGTACTCACATACATAGCTGTTGCTCAGAAATGCACTGTTTCTTCTTTGTCAAATGTTGTCTAGTTCATTGCAGTCTGTCCACTGATGGATTGATAGAAATGTTTCTGATTCAACGGAAATTGGATAGTGTACAATTCATGTTTTATACTGCTGGTCTTCTTGGCTATAGCTGTTATTTGCTGCTTTATTATTTCTAGTGCTTCCTTTACTTTCCTTGATTTTAGGTGATTTTTCTTGATCAGGTATTTTTTCAGCTTCATAATATAATGTGTCAGTAATGAAAAATTGGTGGGAAAATATAGTTGGAAAAATAGTTGAAAATGTGCATATTAAAATATTATGGGACTTCCAAATGTAGACCAATAAAGTCTTGGACAGCAGATATAACTAGTTAAAAAGATGAAAGTATGGATAATTGATGTAGCAATACCAGGAGATGGTAGAAGGCAAAGAGTTGCAGAAGATCCAGAAGTATCAAGATCTGAAAATTGAAATTGAAAGATTGTGTCATAAACTGGCCATGGGTAATTTATTATACCAAGTGGGTATCAGCACACTAGATGCTACACCAGAAAATGTAGGATGGTATTTAGAAAATCTAAACATTGCTCAAATTTCCATCTCTTGATTACAAAGAACCAAACTGCTTGGATTTGCATATATATAGTACTACACCAATGCAATTCTAAATTCCTGTGGTGAACACAATTCAATTTATAATAGAGCTGGATTTGAGGTCTTCTAATCCAACCCACCCACCCCCCGCTCAAGCAGGAGACCAGAGGTGAAATTCAGCATGTTCTAGCAGGTTCACTAGAACCAGTAGTAAATTTTCTAAGCAGTTTGAAGAACCGGTTGTTAGAAGAAATCTCCTTTTGTTTTTATCCACTTTACAGGGTTAATCCTGTAAGGAAGGCAAGAAAGAAAACATTCTGGTGTTGTTTCTAGCCTAATCTCTATTGCCCTGCTTACAGAAACTGCCCAACCAGTCATATGACACCACCCTAGCCACACCCACCAAGCCACGTCCACAGAACAGGTAGTAAAAAAATTTGAATTCCACCACTGCAGGAGAACCTATACCATTTCAGATAAGTAACTGTCCACTTCTTAAAAACCTTTAATATGCATACAACTCGATATTATACGAGTATTGTATATGCATACAACTTGATGTATAACCATTACATAACCAAAGATGACACATTTCTTTACTTCATGCCTTTATTTCTTTACTTCATGCCTGTAACTTCCTTTCTTCCTGTAAGAGATATTCTCTAATTATATACTCAACAGTCAAGTTGGCGCTCTCTCAAAAAAACCATGAAAATATTATCTTCGAGTGCTAAGATTTGGCAGCTTGGGCTGTTAAGTTCATGGCCCTTCCTTATACAAATATAAAGTTGGATCATAGTGGAGAAGGGACCAAGCTAGAAACTGGGTGACCCTGAGTTCTAGTCCTACCTTGGACACAAAACCCATTAAATGACCTTGTGATAGCTGCTCCTTTCAGCTTTAAGAAAGAGGCAGTAGCAAATTACTTCCAAAAAATTTTGCCAAGAAAACTGCAGGAACTTATTGAGGCAGTCGCCAGATGTCAAAAACTGATTTGAAAGTATAAATTAAAATTGGATCTGGCAGCTGAGAAATGTCTTGACAGTTAAAGTGCTTGAGAGTAAGAAAGTGGTGCTTTCTAATCTTATCTTGGACCCAAATCCAAGTCATATTTTGAGTGTCTTTTTAAAAGCCCTAATTTTATCTCTACCTTTCCCAGTCACCTGATCATCTTAACATCCCTTTTTTACTTTTTAGGTTTAAATCTCTCCTTATTTAAAATACTGTGTTATGATTATGGTCAACTTTTTTAGGTTTAACATACATTTATAAAAAGTTACATTATACACTTTGTGTAATGTAATATATTTAATGTAGCCTAACCATTGTTTAAATGATCCCAAGACAACACTAACTTTAAATAGAGAATACAAAAGGTTTGCTTCTTTGCCCAAGGGTAAGTTATGTACAGTATGTTGGCTCTGCATCTGCAGAAGGGGGAAACACGCAAGTCGTGATATCTTCAGACAAATTCATAATTTGCATTATTTGTGTGATGACACCGTGATAGACAAAATACCATTGTGGCTTCTACTAAAGACACCTTATATTCAGTCAATCATTTTTAATCTGCCTTTTCACTTACAAATCTGTAAGATGGTTTGGGATATTTACTGAATTCTGAGGTAAAAGGTACTAGGGATGCTTGATTCCTAGAAGCTCCCCAACAAGGCCTTAAGCTTTGCTCATTACATCTTGATAAAAATCAAAAGTGAACATGTCTTGGCCAGGACATTCCAGTTAACATAATATGGTGGCAATTGAAACATCTAAGTGAAAATTAGTGTATATCAGTATTTTTAATATCCCCTAAATCAAGAGACTATATATCACTGCTAGCATATGAAACAGCTAGCATATAAAACTCAAATAAAAGTTGCTGAGACATTTTATTCTCCCCCCCCCCAAAAAAAAATGGAATTACAAGCTATCACAGATGTGGACAAATTTAACTTCACCATCTTCAAATTACTAAGTAATTTTTAATGTACAGTATGATTCCAGTATGAACTGGAAATTCCTTTGATTTTCAGTAATTGATGGCTAGCTGCTAGCCATCAAATTTACTTGTGTGAAAATTAGTGCAGCCTCTCCTGTGCTGTGTGTAGAACAAGATATTATGAATTAACAAAATGAAAATTAAAAAGAAATCGAAAGAAAGCACCACCTGGAATCACAAAATAGATTCTTTAGGGGTTTCCAGATCATAACTACTCCCTAAGATCCCACTCTCTACAGTAAAGTGTGTGAATGAAATAAGACTGGAAACCACACAGCAACACCGTTGAATTCTTCAAAACCATGGGAGTCCATCCCGGGTGGGGATGAATGGAAAATATATGTATGATCATACTCCTCTGGGATGAGTGGATCAATTTCGAACAATTGTGTCATTAACTACTATTATCTCTCTAGAGCAGGGGTATCAAACTGGCGGCCTGTGGGTTGGATGCGTCACACGCAGGCCACACCCACCCCATCTCCATGAATGGGAAAAATGTTGCAAAATGTCCCATGATGGCAATGTGATGCGGCGAGTTTGACACCCATGCTCTAGAGAATCCTGTGACTTTCAGTGCCACTGCCTCACAGGTAACGGATGTGAGATTCTGTTTGTGACATTTGATCTAGGAAGAGCTACCTTCTCTGTCATCATGCCTGTCCTTTGGAACAGTTTCCCCCTAATATCTGGATGGCCTCAGCTTTTTTTCCTTTTTGAAAAGCCTCAAAGATCTGTCTTTTCATTGGCAGAGCCAATGACTGCAATGGAACAAGAGGCTAGTGAATGAATCAGTGCCTCAAAATTCCTCTGGCCACAGGAAAGGACCTGTGGTCCATACAGAGGAGCCCCATGAAGAAATTGTAAAACAGCATTCCAGTTCAATTCAAACCTTTATTGTCAATGCACAACATGTGTGTAATGAAATTGAATGAGCCTTCATCGGTTCAATCACACAAAGCACAGAAACACTGAATACATTCAAACACAGAATACATCTCCAGACTTATAAACAAATCCCTAACCCCAGGAAATGCCCGGACTGGCACATTTCCTCATACATTTCCACATACAGATATACATACATGCATGCATGCATGCATACATACATA
>JAEANM010016076.1:0-13396 GCA_017656035.1 Myanophis thanlyinensis
ATGGTGCTGTTCCCAAACCAGGTTGTGATGTTGCCCATCAGGATGCTCTCTACAGTGCAGGAATAGAACTTTCTGAGCACCTTTGGTGGTAGTCTGAAGTCCCTCAGACGTCTGAAGTGAAAGAGACATTGTCGGGCTTTTTTTACCATGGTGTTGATGTGGAAGGTCCATGATAGGTTATCTGAGATGTGCACACCGACGTATTTGAAGCAGTCCACTCTCTCTACTGGGCTTCCGTTGATGACCGGGGGTTTTTTTATCCTAGTGAAAGAAGAGAAGAGAAGCATATGAGCCTATAGTTTATATTGTAATACACTTTTGTTTCTCACAACATCCAAATACAGTTTTCTTCTTTTTACCAAATCCATAGCAGGTGATTAGTTTCCTAATTGAACTTTAGTATATACAGTTTGCAATTTTTTCTTTGGGGTAAACTATGCACAGTAAGACTAAAAAGCAGTGCTTTTGATAAGATGTGGAATAGGTGCTTTGCAATATGTTAGAGCATAAATATGTATCATTTAAAAGTCTATCTTTTTCTGAGATTACAAGGCTGCTGTGGCAGCCTGCAAATAGATCTAATGCTCTCCCATGAAAAGAATTTTGTGCTTTCAACTTACCCTTAATTCCTGATGACTTCATGGAGTCCCTACAGTTTTCTTGGCAACATTTTTAAAAGTGGTTTGCCACTGAGAGACTAAAGTATTAAAGTAATCTGCGTAAAGTAGAAGTAGAATTCTAGCCTGATGGTCCAATCATTGTATCAGACTGGCCGCAATTCCTCTTCCTTTCTATCATTAAATCAGAAATTTTGCAACAGAAAGAAAAAGACATACCTAATTTAATAAATAACAAATATATCCTGTATTCACCTATTCCTAGTTAAATCCAAAGTATTAACATAACTTTATTCTTTTAACTGGTTTAATAATGGAATTATTTAAATGCTATTTCTTTTTGTAAACTGCTTTTTTGAATTATTATACGTATATAATAGTTATAATAATAAATTCTGATATTTCATGCTTTTTTCAATATAAAACTTTATTTCTGCTTAGCTGCAAGATAATGAACAAGAAATGGCAGCTTCTCCTGCCACAGCCACATCAGGGAAGTCAAAGGTATATTTCTACAAACATTTCTGACACCTTTATAATCATAGAGTTGGCAATCACTATTAGGGTCATCTAGATGAATGTTTCTCAACTTCAGCAACAATCTTCTGGCTAGAGAAGTCTGATAGTTAAAATCAATTCAAAGTTGCTGAGAATGATCATCACTGGTCTAGATTGCTACCACTACCCCACTCTGTACAGCAGGGGTGTCAAACTCAATTTCATTGAGGGCCACATCAGGATTGGGTTTGACCTTGGAGGGACATGGTGGGCGTGATACGGGACCACCCCTCCGCAGACATGGTTTTATAAAGTTATAAAAATAGGATGGCGTAATTTTATTTTTATTTTTTAATACTTACCGGTACTTGATCACCTTATGAGAGAGAGAGAGACCAAATCAAGAAACTGACTCCATAGGAAGACTAGAACTATAAATTATTGACATATAGGCTATAGTAGCAGGATCCTGCAAGCCTGAAAGGTAAATATTTACTTTTCCTTCCTTTTATAACCTTCTGAGTCAAGGACAGCCTCCTGGAGCACTCTGGCGGCCCCATTTTGGGCCTGGAAGCCTTCCTAGCCCACTCCAGAGGCCCCATTTTAGGCCTAGGATGCCTCGTGGCCTACTCCGAAGGCCAAAAGCGGTTGCAGAGGGAGGTCCTGCCCGTACCCCATTTTTGCAAGCAGAGTCATCACAGACTGGTCCTTTGCTATTTCCAGACCAGCCCTGCAGGCCACATCTAAACAATCTGTGGGCTGGATCCAGCCTGCAGGTGTTGAATTTGACACCCCTGGTGTACAGGATTCATTGGAGCTTCTCTAATAGGTGACTATCTGGTTGCTTAAAAACCTCTAATGAAGAAGAATTCATTTCATATCACTGGCTAATAGCTTATCACAGTCTGGAAATGAATTGTTTCTTTGGTAAACTAAACATACCCAGATTCTTTGAATATTATTGTCCTGCTTTAGTTTATCATATTAACAACCCCCCACTATCTTGTTAGTAATTCCCTGAATCTCCTCTAATTTTGTCAGGGTGTTTTTTTAAAAGTGCCCAGAATGAGAGGTCTAATTTAATAAAGTGGTTCATTTTTAAATGTAAATGTTAACTTTACTTTTAAAAGTAAATAAAGAGTCATTGCCATTAAGTTTATTTTTTTATTTGGCAAGTAACGATGGATATAGTTTTTACCAGAAACAACTTCCAATCAGACCAGAAAAAGTAATTGAAATTCTATTTTTTTAATTGGTCTTTCATTAGTAATCTGTTTAAAATAAAATACAGTTTTTACAATGTTCAGATATTCTTTTTAAATTTCCTTCTATGTGTAATTGGTTTAGCAAATTAAAGAATTATAAATGTTTGAAGATAGTTTTAAGTCCTTTTGCATCTTAATACTTAATAAACTGAAGAAATTTCAATTGAAAATCACTGTTGTCCAAATATTCAGGTAGTATGTTATTCTTCACTCTATGAAACAAAAAACGTCAATGGGTTTCTTTTGTGGATCAGGAATTTGCAGTAATATATTGGTTGAAGAGCAGAACCAAATATCATGTTATGTATGATTATCTGTATGATTAAATGAAATTTGAATATGCATTAATTTTAATTTGCATTCATGGATATTACAGCTGGACACATTAACAAGAGAAGATCTTATCAAATTTGCAAAGAAGCAAATGATGCTTTTACAGAAAGTGAAATCCAGATCTGCAGGTAACTTTACAGAAACTTATTTAAATTTATTTAAAAGTTGTATAGCAGAATA
The DNA here is from genome assembly GCA_017656035.1 of Myanophis thanlyinensis. Classification (NCBI taxonomy): domain Eukaryota; kingdom Metazoa; phylum Chordata; class Lepidosauria; order Squamata; family Homalopsidae; genus Myanophis; species Myanophis thanlyinensis. The sequence continues at coordinate 2,894 of JAEANM010016076.1, forward strand.
CTCCAGAGAAATTTAGCCAATTCTTCCTCTGTATGCCCCCCCTCCCCCCCCCCCCCAATAATTTGCATTAGCATCCATGATGTGAAGCTTCCTGGAAGAACTATAAATATCAGTCTAACTTAGACATGTAATGCTGAACTCTACAGATTATATAGATTATATTTTGGTATTGTGAAAAATAAGATACAAATATAACACGATACTGATTCATACTCAAATAATAATTTTCCCTAGAACTAGAAAAGGAAATTGAGAAACTAAAAACAACATCTGTGGCTGGAGGAACTGATGATATTATTCAGGTATGAATCCATAATAATGCATAACATGTCGTGCAATAATGTTTAATTCCCAAAAAATTCATTGTTTTGTCCAGTGAGAATGATAATGGATTGAGTTGTATAGCTCACATTGCTCTTTATGTCTTTTGCATCATTTACTTAGAGATAAAATACAGACTGCTGGTTGATTGTGAATAACTTTTAAATTGAATTTCACTTAATATGGTTTGCTTTTTAGCTTTTTCTTTGCTCTATCTTAGAATTGAATACTGTTTATGATAACCTCATGTCTGGTATAAAAATGTATTTTTTTTTAAAGTAAAGTTGAAATAGTGAAAGGAATTGTTAGCTTTTATTACTCAAGTCACCATACAACTAGTAAGAAGGTATTACCTGCTCTAAGATTCAATGGCAACTTTTGGGTGAAATACTATATTATAATTTAATACTACATGCAGAAACCTAGGCTGATACTCATCTTTTTCTCCCCTCCTCATTATAGCTACAAAAAACTGTTTTCGATTTTCTTTCAACTTCAGTTCAGTTTTGCGTTCAAACTCTAAAATGAAAAAGATTTACTAAAACATGATTTAATTAACCATAGTTTGCTTGGCTCATATGAACTGCAATTTAAGGCTTACATAGGATTAAAAATTGCACTAATTGAAAAACAGAAGTGAAACCTTCTAACCATAGTCTCGTAATAGGGCTAATCATAAAAATATTTATGAGTACTTTTATCATCCCTTTCTTTTGTCTCTTCTCTCCAAAGTTAATGTGATAGAGTAGATCTGATGTTTATTAATGAACAAAGCTTACTCGGTAATTTGGGATTAATGATGAATATCTTCTATAACCACAATTGACTGTAGGATGTGTGTTGATAAGTTGTGTTTTTGTTCGTTTTCTCACTTTAATGGCATTGACAAAGCTGTTTTCCTTCCCCTATTAAGATGTTATTTATTTATGAAGAATGTCTACAGATGAATTTCACTGAAATATCATTGCTATACTTAACATGGAAACAAATATTTCTGAATAACTTTCACATAAGAGAACACATAATGAATAGCTTCCTTCCCACCCCCCTCAAACTTCTGGGTGTTACGGCAAACAAAGCAATAACTCCAGGAGATGAGAGCGGTACTAGTATTGTCTCTGGCAACGAAAAAAGAAAATTTAAAGAAAATGCTATACGTGTGTATGTGTGTAATAGAGTTAAATGTATCTACTTTTGAAAGATAATTATAACTTTTTTCTCTCGTCTCAAAACTAGGCTCTTACAGAGAAACTGAATATGGTTCTTTTGGAAAAAGCAGAAGCCCAGCAGCAGTGTGTAGTTCTGAAAAAAGACAATGTGAAAAAGCAGCAAGAAGCAGAGGTATTCTATAAGAAGATTTTATACAAAATTGTTGACATTAAACATAGTTTATTAAATAGATTGAGTCACAGCAAATCCTTTCATTTAAGCTTTTTGGCTCCTAATTCTGGTTAATATGCACTGCCCAATTCTCTTTTGCAAATAGGCAAGTGCAGATGCTAGGAATGAACCTTACAACAGTGTAATATTGAATAAACACTCTCCATATAAGGCAGTGTTTCTTAATCATGGCGACTTAGGATGTGTGGACTTCAACTCCCAGAATTCCTTAGCCAGCCATTTTCCTGATGGTCAGGGAATTCCGGGAGTCAAAGTCCACATTTTAATGTTGTCAAGATTGGGAAACTGCTACTATAAAAACTACACTATTTCAGATAGATATTCCAATCCTGAAATGGGTCAAAATGGTGCCATTGTAAGAGTTGCAAATCTTAGTATGACAAAAAATATTTTAATGACAGAGAAAAGCAAAACTAAACACTAATGCACAGATATATGTTGAGTGAAAATGTTATACTCCACAGATGAAGCATTCAGATATAGCAATATAGAAGTTCTAAATTTGCATTATTCTTCTGCTTTGTTAAACATTTTACTGTTCTCTGATCTTTCAATTTTGGAAAAATCTGTGAAATAGTTTCAAAAATAATTTAGGATCTAATCTGGTACTCAGTTCTGTTATACATACTATATCATCAGACACAAAGCTTATTGCTATATAGATTTCACATTCAGTTTTACAAAGGGAATAAATTGAAAAGGAACTAAGTCAGTTAAGTTTATATTATTTATGGATTATATAGTATATTCAGTTGTATTTAGAAATCCTGTCTTGTTAGATGAAATGTACATTTTCTCTTGTCAGAAAAATAACTGCTCTAAGTTGAAATAAAGGTAATCATCATCATAGTAGTAGTAGTAGCTCTGCAGATTGCACATGTATATTTCTTATAAAATCTACAAATCCTTTGATTGTTAGTACTATAAAATAAACCTGATGCTTTTATGATGCTTCATCACATATTTGATTTACTTTTTTTAATTAGGATTCTCTTGCTCAGGAAGAAATATGGCAGAAGAAGTTTGCCCAGTTGAATACCTCTCACCAGAAAGAAATTGAAAGCCTTAAAAATGAAGGATTAATTGCACAGTCCAAATACAATGAAACTATAGCCACATTGCAAAAGGAGCTGCATACAGAATTGAAAAAACAAGAACAGCTCACCGAACAGCTTAACTTCCATACTAATGAGCATGATGAAATTAGAAGACTACAGGAAGAGGTCCAGCAGAGAAATATCACTTACGAAGAGCAGATTTTGAATCTAAAGAAACAGATAGAGTTTTCCAATGCATCTAAAGAGGAGGAAATTAACAAACTAAAAAATATTATTGAAAGTAATTCTGGGCAGTATCAAAACAGAATTGATAAGTTAGGTGAAGAGCTAGACAAACTGAAGGCTTCTCACCAAGATGAGCTATCGGAGCTACTACAGCAACTGGAAGCCTCTGCTAAATTATTTGAGGAGGAACAAATTAAAGTAGATAAGCTAAAGCTGGACTTGTTAGAGCAATACAAGGTAAAAGAGAAAGAGATGCAGGTTGAATTGCATGCTTGTAAGGAGAAATATGAGCAGGAATTGGAATGCATAAGGCAGACGTTGATTAAAGATGATGAAAATCAAAACGAGACTAGAAGTGCTGAAACAGAACCAGAAATAGTAGAAAAGACTGGGCACATAGAGAAAGCTTTCAAAGAACTGGAATCTCAGCATAGTATGTTAAGGGATGAGTTAACTTATATGAACAATGTTAAAATGAAACTGGAATTGGAAGTCCAACATATAAAAGATGAGTATTTTCACGAAAAGGAAGATTTGGAATTCAAAATTAATGAACTGCAACTTGTCAAAGAAGATTACTGTTGTGTAATAGAAAAACTGAAATCGGAGCTCAAGTCGGCAAAAGAACTATACGAAAAACACATAAAAGAGAATAGCCTCAAAATGGAGGGTTTAGTAGAAACACATCAGAAAGAAATGTGTGAACTGAATCAAGCTATAACATCGAGTGCAGAGAAAAAAACCCAGTCACTTATTATTAAAATACAGGACCTGGAAGAACAAGGTCACAGGCATATAGAGGAAAAAGAAGAAGCCATTGCTAGTTACGAGAACTTGCGGGAAACACTGGAAACTCTGCAGACTGAATTGGGGGAATCAGCTGGGAAGATAAGCCGAGAATTTGAATGTATGAAGCAGCAGCAGGCTTCTGATGTTGATGAATTACAGAAAAAGCTCCGATCTGCTTTCAATGAAAGGGATGTCCTGCGAGAAGAGGCCAATTCTCTCCGCCAACAGATAGAACAGTTCTCCTCCCAAAAAGAGGAGGTAGAAAAGCTCAGGCATAAAATAGGGACCCTTCAAGAAGAGAATGAGAAACTGGTTTGTAGTCTTGGTCAAAAGGAGTCTGAGCTAAAACAAATGGAAGAGAAAGGAAACGAACTTTCCTCACAGAATAGTAGCTTCCGTGACAAAATGAAAGGTTCAGCTGAGAAAATAGAAAACCTGCAGGAAAAATGCAAAACACAACAAGAGACGGTAACGGAACTTCAGCAACAAGTTGAAGCTCTTAGCATATGCAACCATCAATTAAAGCAACAGGCAGAAGAGTTGGGGGAGAGACTGGAAGGTGTTTCTAGAGAAAAGGAAACAAACCAGGAGAAGCTGATCAAATTTGAACAACAAATGGAAGCCTTTGAACAAGATAGAACAGGACTGTTATCTGAACTAGAGGCTCTTAAAAGTGAGAACAACAAATTAAAGGAAGAAGAAGATCAAGCAAGGCAGGAGCTAGACCGGTTGTCTTCTGAAAAAGGAGACTGGAATCTATCCAGAGATAAAGCAGAGAGCTTAGAAGTGAAACTACATACAGCCTGTGAAGAAAAAAACAATTTGATTAAACTACTTGAGGAAGAAAAGGCCTTTAAATCTCTTGTTGTTAGTCAGCTGCAAAGTCTCCATGAAAAGATGGGCTCCAAATACCCAGATGAAAACAAAGAAGAAGATATTGTTGGCACGTTGGAGGCTGCAAATGACTTTTTGGCAAAAATGAAGCAAGAGGAACAAACTCTGATCTCTCAGAAAGATGAAAATGTTAATCTGCGGCAGGAATTGCAGAGAGTCCAGGAAGAAAATGGAGCTCGTTGCACAGAGTTCAGAGCTCTGTTGGAAGATTATGAAAAAGAAAAATGTCTCTTAAAGGAGGAAATAGAAGGAGCTTTTTCAGAAAAAGAAGTACTTCAGCTTGACATTGAAGAGTTGAAACGTACCAGTGAGAAAATCAGGAAGGAGAACCAAGATCTTCTAGCTCATATTGAAAATATTTCTGAACAACTTGCAAATCAAGAAAACAAAATGAAAGAGCAGGAGGAAAAATCAGAAAAAGAACAGAAGAATCTAACTTTAATTTTGGAGCAAAAGGAGACTGAACTGAGAAATATGCAAGCAGAACTTTCTTTGTTAAAGGTTAGGCTTTTATTATTGAAATATTTAGACTTTTATTATTGAAATATTTAGACCCCAAGACTAAAGCTTTGGGGGAGTATATGCAAGCAAATTTCTCTCTACTGCTGATGTATATAAGAGAATAAGTGCAAAGATGTGCCTTTGTTTGAACTTTCAGTGATTCCTTTTTCTTTTAGTGAATATTAAGATGGTTTTAATTCCAAAATGGGTATGTATCTATGTTTGTATATTTGTATGTGTGAACATTATCAAATTCAAAATGATTATTTAATCAAAGTTAGGTTAGGGAGTAGCATTTAGCTTAATCATCTTTCAGGAGTCAGAGAAGGTTTTTTTAAATAAAAATTAATGGTATTTTGAATGATGAAAGATTAATCTTTCTCTTACATCAATTCAAAAGATGCCTTTTTCTCCTTAGTTTTCCAAAGAGGATTTCAGGTATGATTTTTCAGGACTACCAATTAATAAATTTAAAGGTTTCTTTGTCATTGGCTGATCCAAAATACAGTTTGTACTTGTTTGGTGAGTACAAGTAAGCCTGGCAACATGGTCATTAAGCAAAATGGTCACTAAATGAAACTGCAATCCTTATGATCTTGCTTCAGCTTTCTTTTGCTTTACAGACCAACAGAGTTGGTTGCAAAGTTAAGTTTTTAACACTTGTACTTGTGAAACTCAAGGCAGTTGCTAAGTTAGGATTACCTGCAAACATGTCATAATGCTTTATGTTTTTTGTAATTTAATAATGGTCAAATGGTACTGTCTATATTTATGTAGAAGTTTTTCTTGTCAAGTAGAGCTAGTCCTCGACTTTTGACCACAATGAAGTCCAATGTTTCTGTTGCGAAATGAAACATTTGTTAAGTGAGCTTTATCCAATTTTACGACCTTTCTTGCCACAGTCATTAAGCGAATCACTTCAGCTGTTAAATTAGTAACATAGTTATTAAGTGAATCTAGCTTCCCCATTGACTTCGCTTGTCAGAAGGTCGCAAAAAGTGATCACATGACCCAGGGATACTGCAATCGTTATATAGATGAGTTAATTGCCAAGATTTTGAATTTTGATTGTGTGTCCATGGGGATGCTGCAATGGCTGTAAATGTGAATAACAGTCACAGGTCACTGTTTTCAGTGCCTTTGAACAGTCACTAAACAAACTGCTATAAGTTGAGGACTATCTGTAAATTATCCTGCTGGGTTTTTTTTTATTGTATAGAAACAAAAAAATTGTCCAGTCTCACCATTTTACGTTAATATTATGATGGGATGTTCTAGAACTTGCTTCCTTTCCCTCACCAAGCAACAGGAATCATCTGCTGTACTGCCCATCTGAATTTATTTTTGTTTCCAATGTAGGAGTCTGTGGAGAAATCTTCTGCTGATCGCGATCAACAATTATCAGAAACAGAGAAATTAGGTACTGTAATTTGTACACATTTTGTTTGCTTTCTTTTGAAATTTTTTTGTTTCCTTTTATTTATGATTGTTCAAAAGAGTTTGTACGGGAATCATTAAATGCTTTTCTAGAGTTTGTTACATGGAGTAATACCCTACCAGTCTCTGCGAAGCAAGAAACTGCATCAGCTTTAAATTACAGGCTTCTAATTATAGTTTTAGTATAATACTCTTGAGAGCAAATATGCTTAATTGACAAAATTCATGCAAAGAATAATTTAAATAATGGGCTTTCAGGCAAATATTGAACATTACATTTTTCTTTAAAAAATAATTTAAAAGAATTGTGTAGTTTGGCATTTAAGAGAGATTGAGGTGAAGCAGCAAGTGATCACTTAATTTATTTCAATTTGATGACTCTAAAAAATGTCTACCACACATTTAATATATTAGATGTGCATTATTTGTTGTTAAATACCATAATTGTCAAACCTTAGACCATTTCAAATCAAGTCCATTTCATGACTCCGCTTCATGAAGTCCATTGAAATGGTTACTAAATACAGCATACAATTTAAGTGGCAGTACAAATAATGAATATTAATCTTTTTTTAAATGCAGTTATTGACCATAGGAAGATTTTTTTTGTGTTTACATTTTTAAATATGAATTTGGTTTGATTTAGTAAATTTGGAACAACAGCTGAAAGAGAAGGAAGAAAAAATAAATAAAATTAAAGCTGTTGCTGTGAAATTGAGGAAAGAACTGGATTCTAGCAGGAAAGAGGTAAGTTGTCAAAGGAAACCTCTGCACTATCATTCAGTTGAAGTGTTGGCAATGAAATTGCATTACACTACAAATCGCATTTATGTTGTAAATACATTGGTAATGCAATTACAATATGTTAAAGTAACCTTAATTATTTAAATTGTAATATATTTTCTGAATTATAAGTCACCCAAAGTGATTTGTTGAGATGGGTGGTATAAAAATCAATCAATCAAATAAACAAACAAATGCCATCCTGGCACCATATACAGTTTCTAAGGTCTGCTTTTATCTTATTTCATTGTTTTTAAAGGGTAAATGTTGAGCTTATCTGAACATCTGGCTTTAGTTGCTTTGATCACTAAAAATATCTTAATTTACATATATTCATGTGGATCTGATGGCAAGTTTTCAGTTGATTTTGCAGTGAGCACACAGTAACAGTAGCCTGCATATTCAGTAGAATTTGTTGGAAGTATCTTTTATCAGTTCTTTATTCTGCATGAACTGACATCTTAAGGACAACTTTAGAATTGTTTTTTTTAATCTTCTAAAATAATCAATTACTTGCTCTCTATTCCAAATATATTTTTTTTCAATCAAAATCAAATCTTTATTACAGTCAAAGACCAGAATAAGGTAGCTGGAGCAGAGTCAATTAAAAGGCATTCAAAATACTTGATGCTGTTTCAAGCACAATATATATTCTTAGAAATATAACTGCGTTCAATCTGGGACAGTCACCGGAACCAGCGATTTTGTATTCCTAGCTTTCGGACTCGTACTGGACCCCATTTTCTGCAAACATCTCTTTAGCACACTCTTGAGTCTGAATGCTTGGGAGACAAAACCACTGGTCCTGACAGCCGACGCAGAGTGGATACTTCAACATTATTCTGGGACATGCATATTCGCCTTCATTCATACCATTGCATTGCTTACATAAAATAAAACAAATGTGTCTTTCCATCATTTTTGGAAAGTGAAAGTTTGTGGTAAGAAATTAATTAAGAATGGGGCAATATGCAGCCTTTGCTTGATGCTTTTTTCTCAGTTCCAGTGGCACCGGTGGGTTGGCTCTGGGTTGTTTTTTTCCTTTCCTATTCCCGTGTGCAACTATTAAAAGCTACAAAAAATACTTTGTCATAACTGTATTATTGATGTAACACACATCAAGTTTAATCGCAGGAACTACTTCTTAATTATACAAACTTAATCATATCATGGGTTCTGTCTAAGCTATGAAAATGCTGCTGTAGAATTGGAGATTCTTTGAAAGACTGCAGAAGTGCTGTGGGATGTTTAAAAGAAAAAGCAGATCAATGAAAAATGCATCCTTCCATCCAGTAAATATCATCCTTGCCACCATGATTAACATTTTTTTCTGCCTGTAGGTACAGTCACTTAGAGAAGAAGTGGAATTAATAAAATCAGAAAAAGAGCAACTCTCTTCTTCAATGGCAGACGTCATTCAGGGAGCTGAGAGCTATAAGGTAAAACATTTTCATCTTTACCAGGTGTATTTCAGGAATAGGCAGTTTTTTTTAGTCCAGTTTGTGCTGGACCAAAATTTTAAACATATTAAGACATGTTAACATATTAAAAGCATCCTCACCAAAAAGCTGTCCTGGTGTGATATAATCATATATCAGAAACTCATTCATCAGGAAAAAACATAGATGTTCCACCAAATGCCATCTCGCCTCACTTTTTACTGGACCCAGTAAAAAGTGACAATCATTCATTCTTCCATTTTGAAGCAGTGCCAAAGAGGAAGGTATACAATCGGAGGCGGTTTTAGAAATAAATATGATGCTGAAGCTGGTGCTTTTCTATGAAGCATGCTAGTGTTCCAGCAATATAATTTTCACACAAGATTACTGAAAATAAAATGTAGAGTTATTTCCATTGGGGTTAAAAGTCAATTTGTCTAATGTGGTGATGGAGTAAAGAAAAAGACGCCTCTTCCTTGTACATGTGTAATGCGCTGTGGACCTATATATTTTCTAACAATGTTTTAAATTATGTGTGCTTTCCAAGAATCTTTTATTAGAATACGATAAGCAAGCAGAACAACTGGATTTTCAAAAGACTCGTGCTCGTAATTTTGAACGTCAGATTGATGACCTGACCAAACAGTTGGAGAATTCAGTTCAGCAGGTATTTTTTTAGTACCATATATAATAAATACATTCACTATTAGCATTTGCAAAGCAGAGGATAAAACTAAAGTAGAAGAAATGGAGAGAGAAATTGAGAAAAGAGGCTCCAAAGTAAGAACGACCTTTGATAATTGACTTCTGATTTTTTTAGTCCCGCTCTCTAACTGTCACTAGTGAGTAGCCAAATGTCTGTGGAAAGCTTATTGAAGTGCTCTTGATGGTTCTCATTTTTCTTTTTTAAAGATAATTTTCTGTTCTGCCAATAATTTATTTAATACTTTTCATCCTTCCCAGGCAGGCAGTCTTTTTGACAGAACAACAGGAGAGAGGGAGAGAGACAAAGAGAATCGAAGGGAGGAAGGCCTTTACACACTTTTTGCTCTAATGTACACAATGTTGACCTTAAGCTTTCTCAGCTTTTGATGGAAAATTAGTAGGAAACTTAGCTCTTGCTTCAGGCAGTGCAAATATTTAAATGATAGCTTGTTAGAAATTCATAGATACAGAAAGTTCCCATATACGGAATTGTGCTAAAAGAAGACATGAAGGTGATTGGGGCGAGAGTGGAGGATGCCAAGGATAGAGTTGGGTGGAGGCACTTGATTCGCTGTGGTGACTCCTAACGGGAACAGCCGAAAGAAGAAGTTAGAACTTCCCATATACCGAATGGAATAATAGTTTGCTATCATAATTGTATTACTTCTTTCTTTTAGCAAGAACAGTGGCATTCTGCGAATGAAGACCTCTTGACTCGTGTTGAGACTCTTCAAACTAATGTCAAGCTGTTAGAAACTCAACTGCTAGAAATCCAGAAAGCCAAAGTGAAAGTTGATAAGGAGCTTGAAGCTGAAAAGCTTCTAAAAGAACAAAAAATAAAGGTAAGCAGCACAGTTATAAAACCTCTTCTGCGCGAGCTGCACTGGCTCCCTGTAGCTTTCCAGGTGCGATTCAAGGTGTTGGTTCTCACCTTTAAAGCGCTCCATGGC
>JAEANM010016077.1:0-13395 GCA_017656035.1 Myanophis thanlyinensis
AACTCCCAGAATTCCTGAGCCAGTATGGCTCAGGAATTCTGGGAGTTGAAGTCCACGAGTCCTGAAGGAGCCGTAATTGTCCACTCCTGGTATAGGATCTCCTGCTTGAGCAATGGGTTAAACTAGAAGATCTTCAATGTCCCTTCCAACTCTTGTTATTCTGTTCAAATCCACTTAAAGGCAATCAGAGATACCAATGTAAGAACAAAGAAGACTTGTTGGATAAAGCTAAAGTTCATCTCTTTCCATCATACAATGGTCAGATAAATGCCTCATAACAACTTTTCTTTATATTCTTGCAAATAGAATGTAAAATTAATACCTGTTGATCCCATAGCTGGGTTAAGCAGAATTCTTGAATCCCAGATTAACTAGAAAATCCAAAACCCATTCACTACAAATCCTAAACTGTAAATTAGTACAAAGTTTGGATAGGATTTTTCCCATGTTCAATGAAATTTACAGTACAGTATGTCCTCTGTGAAATCCCACAAGCTCTTACCTGAGCTGACATAAATATTTTGAATAGCTTTTTCCATCACTCATAAATTTTCCAGCCAGTTAGTTGGTTGTGGGAATTCTACAAGTTACAATCCCAATGTATTTGCAGATTGCCAAGATGGAGAAAGTTTATTTAGAAACACAAGTTCTGCTGAATTACCACTTAGAATGATTACGTGGTACATAAGACAGCAACTACCAGAAATAAATCCCACTGTTAGTCATTCACACTTTCTCCCCCATGTTATTGAATCTGATCGCACAAAGCACTTAGCATTGATTTCTGTTTGCCAAGGCACAATGCCTAGGTTGTCCTGCCTCCTATTCATTACAGAGGAAGGAATGATTCTTGAGCTACATAATACCAAATCAAGATGTTCTGCTTTTCTTTTGACTTGATTATTTTTACTTGAGCAGTAAGAAACTGAGCTTATAATAAATACACATTTTGAAGAAGAGTAGAAAGCTAAATACAAAAGGTTTATAGAAAGCAATTTTATAAGATCCCTAGTAGTTTTAGGTAATGCTTAGCTAACAGAGATGTTACAACTAAGACATGCATAAATTTGCCACTCAGAAATATATTAGGGAGGCAGGAAAGTTTGTAAATTGCTAGGACATCTTCCATACAATGTGGAATGAGATTATACATGGAGGTGATTCATTGAATCTTCCACTCTGCCCCACTATCAAATTTAGGCAGTTAAAGATTGTGTTGATATAACTGTTGCCCTTTCGACATTGTTTTTTCAGGTTTGTAAAATGTGTTCACCTTTCTCTATTCAGCTGAAAGTTGCTGTTATTTCATAGATTGAACTTATTTGAAATAAAGTTGAGTTTCACTCTGGAAACTGTGGGTAGAGTTTCTAGTCTGATCATAAGTGATCTTTACATGCTGAGTTGAGTGACTGTCTTTGATACCATCAGACACATATTAGATCCAAATCTTAGCATTAGAAACAAATACTGGATTGAACCTAGAATTTTTAATATTGGGTTCAACTTGGACTGGACTTGGAGGATTTTGATTAACCTTGATGTTTTCCTTGTACATGGATATAGAGATAGCAAATAATTCACCAAAGTACTATCTACTGTTATACCTACCAGGAGGCTATATTTTGAAAAAACAAGTACAATGTGAGAAAAATATTTCAGCTTCCCATACTATCTGACTCAGTTGCATTATTTACTTAAATTTAATCTGATTCTACTTACTTGGTCCCAAATGAAAATTTGGGAGGAAGTTTTTAATCTTGTTAGGAAAGCATTTCTTAACTTTAGTAACTTTAAGATATATGGACTTCAGCTCTCAGCTGCCTGGGGAATTCTGGAAGTTGAAGTCCACATAATCTTAAAGTTTTCCAAGGCTGAGAAATACAGAAAAAAACATTAGGTGATCGGTGGCCATCTGTGTGGTTACTAACGATGTATACAAATAGCCCTACAACAGTGAGCAGTTATTAAAACAAAGAACATATACAGGTTACTGGTGGAACGCAGACAACAATTTAAGATAAACTTTCTGCAGGAATAGGTATGAAATGACCACCACTCTGCTAAATAGCTATTATATTCTAGATGACACTATACATAATATTGTAGAAATGCTTATTATGGGAAGCTCCTTGGTTAATTCCTCCTTCCTAACAAGATGTGTCAGTTTTGGTTTATTCCAGTTCTAATTATTCCATATTTAGTTTCAGTTCAACCTATTTTCATGCCTGTTTCAGTTTTTTGTAAGTTTACACAAAGTCTGCATACTTGTCTCACAACGTACACATTTTCTATGCAGTTTTTAAAATAAACAAACCTTTACACTTGCTTTTGCTCAACAAAATGCAAAATGCATATTATAAAATATCATTATATGCATTTCTGGATATACTTCTCCACAATATATGCTCCCCCTCCCTTTTAAATGTAATGCTGCATTGTAAAATTTGATTTTTCCCCCCTTCAATATCAGTCTTGAACACTGAGAAGCTCCTAGCAAAAACAGAATGCTGGGAACCGCAAAGTTTTTTTAAAAAAGCTTTTTGGCTTGTGTTGTAAAGGTGAACCATAAATAAAAATAGCATGTGTATATCACATATTATATTTATTAAATAGTAATATTATCTTAAATATTGAGCTATTGTGATTTGACTTTTTTTTTCAAAGCTACATTGCAGTTTCATCTCATTTGGGCTAATATTTGCCATACTCTAATGCAAAAAATACACAGTATCATTAGTCATTCTATTTTGGCTATCATGATTAATAGCTAATAGACTAAAATTTCTATGGAAATTCTCAGTCATACTAGTAATGGTTGTCCCAAGGCTGCTTTCTAAAAGACAACTTTCCTTGAAGACTTTGGTGAAAAAGTTTCTTGGATGAGAAGTAAAACATCTTCAAGGAAAAATCGAAGAACATCTAGCTGCCATTTAAAAAGCACCTTTGGGATATCGATCAGAATAGAGCTGGAAGGGTCCTTGGAGGTCTTCTAGTCCAGCCCCCTGCTCAAACAGGAGACCTATACCATTTCAGACAAGTGACTGTCCAGTCTCTTCTTAAAATCCTCTAGTGATAAAGCACCCACAACTTCTGAAGGCAAGCTGTTCCACTGGTTAATTGTCCTCACTGTTGGGAAGTTTCTCCTTAATTCCAGATTGCTTTTCTGCCTGATTATTTTCCATTCATTGTTTCTTGTCCTCTGGAAAATAAATGGACCCCCTCCTCTTTGTGACAGCCTCTCAAATACTGGAATACTGCTGTCATGTCCCTCCAATCTTTCTTTTCTCTACACTAGACAAACCCAAATCCTGCAACCTTTCTTCACATGTTTTAGTCTCCAGGCCTTTTATCATCTTAGTTGCTCTTCTTTGTACTTTTTCCAAAGTCTCAACATCTTTTTTTGTAATGACTAAAACTGGATGCAGTATTCCAGGTGTGGCCTTAGTAAGGCTAAAATAATAGATCAAAAGTTTTTTTAACAGCCTACTAAACAAGTGTCTATTTCCACATCATGCAACAATGAATTCCAACTGTTAAATAACTAGTACTTTCTTTTAACTACCCCAGTCCTCTTGTTCATGGATTTGTTAGATAATCCTAAATTGTAGTATTGTGAAATGATTTCCCATTATTCTTTTCTTCTGTTCATGTTCTGATCTATTTACTAGGATGCTGCAAATCGGTCATAACAGAGCATATATAATACAGCATACAGAGCATTATGACAAAACTGACAGCAATTTCTGAAGCAGCATCACTGAGTTTGGGAACAGACTTAGTTTCTTTAAAGATTCAAAAAGCAGAACTTTATACATGCTTCCATGCTATCCATGGGTTTGAAGCACACCCATACAGCTTATGCACTTATCTTCTCAGAGTATGTTGTGTTCTAAATATGCTTCCCAATTGCCACAATGTCAGGCATATATAGTATGCTAGGGAGTCATCCTTAGAGATATACTGCCTGACATTAAAAGAAGAGAAGAGAAAAAACTTACAACAATGTTTAATTCATATTGTTCACTCTGTGTGCTTCTGTATGATATCTGTGGAGCTGTCAGTTTTTCACAAGTTTAAATTGTACATGTATCCAAGTAGAAGAATGGGTTCCTGCAATGCCTTAGTTGGTCATGAAGATGACACAGAATTCTTTGTTATTTTTTGCATCAGTGGGGCTCCCCTCTAGAATGTGTGTAAATCATAGGAGATAATCTCTATAAAAATAAGTATTAGTTTTCTTTTGCCATGTTAATTTCTACTCTAGGGGTGCAAAATTAAGCACAGATCACTTGCTAGGAAGAAGGGAACCACACTTTGAGACTAACTCTGCTGAATACACTAAAGAGAATAATCTATAGGATTATGCTAACAACCCCACTGAGAGCAAATAGACTGACTTCTGAAAAAATGCAGTTGGAATGAGGCTGTAAAATCCGACCTGCAGCTTTCTGTCAGTCCGAGTCTCCTGCCCTCCTCAGTTTCATCCTTTTCTTAATTTAGTCTACAAAATCCCTCAGTTTATACAGTCATACTTCAAGGAAAGGCTGGTCTCGTAATTTGGAGGGTAGAAATGGTTACAAATGTAAAAAAAAAAAAAAAGCAAAATTGGAGTTTAATAATATAGATATATATTTTTTTAAAAAACCCTCTAGTTTCTCATTCTATTAGCCTTAAGATTGGTTTGAATGTCCATTGTTCTTATTTTTAATTTTTACAGATAACATTGCAACATATAACACAGTTGAAAACAGTGGTGGGCATAACACAGCTTCTTTAGCTTCTCACAATTTAGAACAGAAGTAGGCAGACAAAGACACAAAGGCAGTATAAATTTACATGTCAGCTGCATGCATGAGGCATCCACATATCCCTCTCCACCCCACGCCAGCCCTGTAACAGAAAAACCATTCTTTGGCTAAAAAAATTCTCGTGCACTTGACTGCATTGTGCTGTTTAATCCTTGAGACAACCGCCCTCAGCTCTTACCTTCTAGCCCGCCAATGTACCGCCTCTGGATCTGTTTCTTCTTTTCTAATCTGCACGTCTCTGCTCCTCTTTCACATTTGCAGGCTGCACACTAGCCATGTACACTGTCATCCTGCATCCTTACTGCATCTTGACTGCCTGATTGGCTCAAAGCAGGCAGTAAGTTAAATCAGGCCCCTCCTTATATCTCGATGATCATGGGAGTAGGATAAATTATTGAGTAAAACAGCAAGTGGGCAGGCAGAATATCACAGAGCCTGCTGGAAAGGGAAGGAGAAGTCTTTTCCCTAAAGACTGTTGCATTAGAAGAGCCCCCAGCTGATAGATCCAGGAAGTCACCCTACTGGGATGCTAGGCTGAAGCTGTTGGTATTGAGTAATAGCAATGAACCATGGATTTTTTTGTTTCAGTGGCACTATAAAACTTTTTATTAGACTTTTTTTTGGGGTGAAAAAAGTATGCATTAACTACAAATGTTTAACAATTGATGGATGCCATGAACAATGCAGTTAGTATCTCATTTATTTTGTAAAGCTGTGCCATCTTTGGAGATTAAATTGAAAGATCATTTGATTAAATTTGTGAACAGAATACTCTGCAAGTTTGAATGTTCAATTTTCATTCAACATTCCAAATGTTGAAGGAAATTGTTGAATCAAAGTGGATGCATTCAATTATGGTTTAGGATATGACATTTCCTACTATATCATTATTGCAAATATCATTATATATATTGCAAACTATCTTAATGCGAGAAATTTGATTATGGGACCAATTACAAAACTTTTAGTTGACTGTTATACAGTATATATATAAAAACAGAAATAAACCCAACTAAAATTGTTTCAGAAAATTTACAGCATTCAAAAAAATCTACAAAATGTGTTGCCTTAATTGATTTTGAGGGGTCTATAAACCATTGATGTAATGTGGAAACTGCCATACCCTCAAATCTGAAATCTGGACAAAGGCTGTCTGACTTTGTAGATTAGGAGTCTTCTTAATAATAAAGGATTATGGAAATTATAGGTAAACCATCCTGGAATGTGTTCCCAAGTACCCTGTCAGTTGTGAGATATGTTAATTGTCCAATTTGATATTAATGAACTTCCTATTTTTGCAGAATATTGGTATTTTGAACTGGTATTGAAATGGTATTTTGAATGTGATATACCTTTCTAGTAAGAAGTCAATATTTTTATTTTATTTATTTATTAAAATGATTTGTATGGTCATCCATCTTATGGTAGTAACTCTGGGTGGTATACAATCCAAATCATAAATATCTGAAGTCAATAAACAGCAGTTCCAATCTACAATAAATCAACATTAACTGGCAGAGCTTGGTTAAACTCCGGACCTAAATACCGATAAGAATAGCCATGACTTTAATGCCTTGTGAAAGATTAATATGGCTGGGGCCATGTGTTCTTTAGATGTATTTCATAGGGTAAGTGCTGTTACGGAGAAGGCATGACTCCTGGGCCCAACAAAATAACATTGTCTAATAGAGGGGACTCAACGCTTTGACAACCAATTCTGAATTGTTTTATTTGTACTTCTTCTATAGTTATGATTTCTTATATAGTGTAGGGAGTAAATATGACATTGACAAAGATATTCAGGAGCCATTACTTAGACAAAAGTGCATTTTAAAGACCACTGTAGCAATTAGATATGTAATTGTTGTAGTGTTTAATATGTTTGTGTACGTACTGTATGTGCCCATATTTATTTAATGCCCAGAATTGCTGAGAGTTGGTGACATATAAATTGAATAAGTTAATTTTATTATGGTTGGTCAGATGTTTAGGCTAGATTTGACATTTTTATTAACCCATCAAGTTATTTCTGAGTATCTGGAATAGGCAGATATTATTATTTGATGGTGTTAAAGGTATGGTCTAAGGACAGACTCTAGGTACTTTACTATGCATATATTGAAAATACAATAATATTCTGGAACATAAATTTAACAATGCAGTCTTTGGGATGGTGAAGATTCCTTCCTATTGTAAGATCTAAACACCTTATTTCTTAGCTTGGTACCAGTTATAGTATAATGTTTCACCAAGCTTTATCACTCTTGATCTTTAAAACTTGAATTCTTTAGAAACATATTGAGTCAAAATTTGTCACTATTACATTTATTAATGTTAATTTAAATTGTGAAAGATATTGACAGTTTTAAGAATTGTTGTTTCAGCATTAAAATTGTTGTTTTTCATTCTACACTACCACAAGTCCTTGTGGAATGTGGTTGTGTATAAACACAGTAAATAAACAATAAATATTTTTGTGTGAGTGTGTAAAATAGTTCTTATTCAAACATTTTTCCAACCAATTTGTGAAACAACTTGCTTCACAATCAGAAAGATTGAGATGGGTAACTAAGATATCAGAAATATATATGGTATGGCTTCCTACTGACTGTATTGTAGTATTTCAGTACATGGATGGGAATCATGTAAGTAAATTTCACAAGTTGGTAAAGAATCAGTCCTGAAGAAAGATAATACGTTCAACTTGCTTATAAGAAGTGGATGAAATCTTCAAAATCAATGGAACCTATTTTGCAATATAAAAAATTAAGAAAAAAAATATATGAAGCAAACTCTATCAAAGCTATTTTCTATTTAATAAAGAAAGGAGTCATACTGTTACCAAAAGATGTTTAAACAATCCCTTGAAGCAGGTTGTTTTCCCTTTCCAATTAAACTGTCATGGCTACTATGCTTGTTATTATGGTAGCTTTATAATTATTGTAATAAGGATCCTAGAGGCTCTAATAAGCACGAAGGCTCCCTTATCCTAAGGGAATGAAAAGAGTAATGCACACACAGAGAGACTCAGTATACTGGAGGTTATGTAGTCTGGAGGTTATGCAATCAGAGAGTCCTAAAGCCTTTACAAAGGTGACACAGATAGAAAATAAAATATTTTGATTAGTGTTGTTCAGGATAAGCTTACTCTTTAGGATAGTCAGATAAAATAAGAGCTGCGGTGGCAAAGTGGTAGAATGCAGTATTGCAGGCTACTTTTTCTGACTGCCGATTGCCGGCAGTTCGATTCTCGCTGGCTGAAGGTTGACTCAGCCTTCCATCCTTCTGAAGTTGGTAAAATGAGGACCCAGATGGTTGGGGACAATATGCTGAGTCTGTAAACTGCTTAGAGAGGGCTGTAAAGCACTGTGAAGCAATATATAAGTCTAAGTGGTATTGCTATCACTATATTGTATGTCAAATGATCCTGGCGCTATTTCATTGTACACATTACTACTCATTCAAAAAGCAGGTAGCTTGCCCCATAACTTCCATAAGCAAGATATAAGGCACTTTAGCTTGCTAGCTGGGGAATTCTGGGAGTTGAAACCCTCACATCCCAAAGTACCAAGGTTGTGAAACATTGCAGTATATTAAGCAACAGTGGAAAATTTAAACAATGGTACTGAATCAATAATTTTCCCCTTGGTCGAATTAACATGGAATAGTGGCCAGCAATACTCCAGTTTTCGGAGGGAGGCGGAGGAAATTTAATGAGAGACTTCACACATCACGATCTACAAGATTATCTTGTCAGCTCCATTCTGCAGCTGTTTTATATGAATTCTGTTCAGGCATCTGAGTTGTCTAAGTCAAAGCTTAACATCTCTTCTTCTCAGATAATTTACGAAATGGTGTTTTGTCATATTCAAAATATGGGGGAAAAATGGCTGCTTACCTATCTGCAGAAGTAAATGGGCTCTAATTTGCTTCCCCGAGTTCATTTCCTGTTAATGAGGATATACATACTATGGCCTTTATCCTGATATGAAGTACTGCTTGGCTAGAGGTTTTCTTTATATATCCAAGGCATTTTTGTTGTTTACAGGTGTATTTGGTCATGCTGCTTCTAATATGAAGTGATATAATTTGAGACATGGGCTTTATTAGCTACTTTTTAAAGGAGCAAGCTTATAAATGTGTAACTTCACAATGTCATCTGAAATTGAATTTTAAAAATAAACATTTGGTATCAACAAAGAGAAAATTCAAAAGTCCATCTTTTTTCTACCACTTTTGAAACTGATAAAGACCTGCCTCACAAATGTGCAACTGTCTATTTTTAAATTAGGTCTCCATCACAAATGCTGGATCATGGTGATTGTTTATAGTATTATGAGTGGCTGAATTAATATTTGTCATCCTTGATAACCTCTCGTCTAATAGTCTTAGCTTAGTAAGTTTTGAAGAAGATATAAGGGAAATAAATTTGCAAAAGCAGTGAAATTTCTTAAGAGGGACAGAGAGATCTAGGTTTCCTTTTGTATTTATTGAAGTGTGACATGCTTTAGAAAAATAATTTCCTTCAGGGATAGTCTGGATAAATCAAATGTGCTCTTTGGCTGTAAGGCTTTCACAGATGTCTGATTTAGGAATGAGTCATATCCAGATAGTGTATTTATTTATTTATATTTCTTTTATAAGCATTCTGAGAATTCATTTTACACAACAACATTTCTCACTGATAACTCTCTCTATATTTGTTCTCTTTAATACTTTGGAGCATAGATGGGAAGTATGTTGTCTTTGAATTCTAGCACTATGGATGATGGCATAGCAAAATGGGAGTTGTAGTTCAGCAGCAATCCCTTCCCCCCTAGTTTAACTCAATACCTTCCTACCCTTGAATTGCCATACAAAAATGGGCATATTGCTTCTCCATATCACACATGTAAAAAAACAGTTCTTGTGTCTCTTACTTCTGGGGGAATGCTTCAGGCAATAATTAAATATTAGATAAAATGAGTTATGATATGAGAATTAACATTTCCTTCTAATAGTTATTGATATAATGTAATGTCAACTTATAACTACATCATACTAAGAATTGAAATTGCAACCCTGTCACATAGAGTTTTGGCAGTTAGCTTTCACAGTGAATCATCCTAATAACATTTTCTATTTAGATAACTATTTGTACAGCTAACATGTGTTGATTTTGAAGGGGAGATTCGAAATTTAGTCATGTCAAATGATCTTAAGAAACAAAAGGAATCAACCCAGATTACTTATTTTCTCTCATCTTGCAATGTTGCAATTGCAATCATAGCAATGACTTAGATCTCCATAGACATGTAGAAAGGCTGCATTGACACCAATATTTCTCATGGTGGTTGATTTCATTACTCACCAATCCAATTCTGACTGATTTTATCAGATGGGCAGTAATCATGGAGAACATGTGTCCTTCAAATTCCATGGCATATGACTTTCTTCTGAAAGTCATATTCCATCTCTAGGAAATTGAGATTGGAAAACTGTGTCAGAAATGGTTCCCTGGGACATCACTGCATTAGTCACTGAAGAGTTCAGCAATTATTCTGCCCCAATGAAATAAAACACCTAGTCCATCTCCCTTTTCCTTGGCACTAAACCTCTGAAATTAGCCAGATTCTGTGTTAAGAGCACATGGAAGAACAGAAGGGGCCAATATTGTGCCATATGCCATTTCTGTATCTTTTATTTAAACATAACATAATGCAGCTGGCACAATACAGAATAGGGTCTATGCTTGATTTGAGTGTGACTAGCTGCTGTTTAGTCATAGCCAGAGATTATGCTCTGATTACTAAGTGTAGGAGTCAGGAAGCATCAGTGCCCACAAAAAATGAGCAAGAGTGAAGCTCAATTGGATGAAAATCAGGAAAAGAAAAAAACATTTTAAAAATCTGAAATATTTTGATACTGAAGCAAATAGGCAATGCTTCATAGTTTGAACTAATGACGTAACTGAGTTCTTGAGAATGTCATTTTGAACATGAGATGTGTCAGATATGTATATGTTTTGCTTATTTATATAAGGAATCTGAATGAATTATAAATCCTATGTGAATTTCTGACTGTGAACTGGGAATTGAATTACTTATTCATTCATCTATTCATCAGCTATCCACCCATTCAATCATTTTTAGCCTGCTGCCATTCCTCAACTCTCAGCCGGTTACATCAAGTAATTTCAAATATACATAGTGCAATCAAAATCAAATGATAAAAAATCAAAATAGAAAGAAGATAATATAAGCCATAACAAGAAAAAACAAAAACACTATAAAATGCAAAAGATATTCAAAAGTCACAATCCTCTTAACAGTTCTATTTTAATAACACAATTATTCATAATTTAATTAAAATGTAGGTAGTTACCGTATAATGGCAAATAATTTGTAGGAGATAAATAAGGTGATATGTTATTAAATGGCTTTCTGTCTCATTAACATATAATGAAATGTTTTCACCTGGCTTGTATGCCTCCAAATTCAGGCATCATTAAGATGCAAAACTACAGTGGCTGGAAATTATATTCAGCTGATTTAGATTCAGGCTAAAAAGTCACAGCTGGTAATAAGCTATATGGGGAGTTTGTTACAGAAAAAAGTTCTTCAGTTGACTTGTTGGGTCAGTACAATAGCAGGTAACAGCCAGTAAATGCTTTCCTTTCAGAACCACAGAATCATAGAGTTGGAAGGAACCTGTGATTCCCATAGAGCCAAACTCCACTCAATTCCATAACCCAAATTAAAGTGTCTCAGAGATATGGGTTTCTAACCTATGTCTGAATATGTCCACCCCTTTAGGTAATTGGTTTTCCTGTTAGCCTGTTCTCTTTGATGAGTTTTTAAATAACTTTCTGTTATGTTTCTTCCTATAAGTTTGAAAAGATAGCGAACAGGTCTGCATCTCCATTTATGGAATTTTTAGGTATTTAAAGAGTCAAATTAACTTTTTTCTTAACTGTTTCTCAAAACTAAACATGCCTTGAGAAAGATTTTCTTCAGTCCTTCCTCACAGTGATTTCTAGACCCTTTATTATTTTCATTGCCTTTCTTTAAACTGATTCAGTGTCTCCCCCATGAGAAGGGAAAACGGCATTGTAAGTTGACAACACTTCAGCAGTCACATTGTAACGGCTTGCATAGTCTCATAGTGTGGAGAGTACAATTATGGACCATCAATATTTTGTATTTCCTTCTATGATATTTTTTGTAATTTAGAAGTAGTATTTTTTCTGATGGAATTCTTGAAGTATTGTTTTGAAATTACGCCCAAAATAATAATCATCATCTCTTTTAATATTACAGCCAATAAGAAAATATGATTTAAAAAAAAATCAGAACCTTTCATACTTTCCCTGCTATCTTCTGTTTTATTAATCTATAGATGCTTTATGTTTCTGAAGCAGCTAGGGACTGTATTACTTTTTCTTCCTAGTGATTGAGTCAGAAATTCTCAAGATACTATACTCAGTATTTGTTGGTTTTCACATATTCCTGTTTTTAAACCTTTTAAACCCTAACCCTAAGAAGCATAACTGAGATTTCCATTATCTTCCTTTATAAAGCCAAAATGTTTAGGAAATAGTATGCACTGAAAACTGCTTTGATAGTCTTGGTGAATTATCTATACTAGAAACTGAGTAGGGGCAGCTCTTATTAGTTCTCCTGGACCTCAGTGTAGCTTTTAACATCATTAAATCTCTTTTGCCTTCTGGCAGGATTCAGCCTAAGATTAAGGGCATTGGTTTGGAATAGTGCCAGTTTTTCCTATTGACCAGGTCCAGAAGTAGTGTTATAGGGTTGTTGCTGAAAACAACAATTGATCTCTTGCAAAGGTGAACAACCCTTTGAGGGCCAGGGGACTCCATGGACATGCTGGCTGCCCAGGAGTGGATGGCAATGAAAAAGAAGTGATTGAAATAGTACAAGGGGGAAGAATGAAAAAATGTTTATGGTTTTTGTAGGAGAATTTGAAGCCTGTATTTATTACACAATGGACAGCTTTCAAATTAAAAATAATAATAAAATGAAGCATGCAGTATCAAGAAAGATAAAATATATTTTTTACAAATTAAATTATAATTCATAACAAACATTATGCTAGGTTCACAGCTATACTTTTGTGTGTTTCCATTGTAAAATGGCAGAAAATGGTGACACTGGTTTGTGACAGTTACATTCAGAAATTATTCAGGATTTAGACAAAATAATTCAAGGACATATGTAGCCATGCAGCTTTGAGTTGCTCATTCCTGCTAGACGTTTTTAGAGTGTTCTTGTCCCCTGCCCCCCCCCCCAATTCTATTCAATATCAATAAAATAACAGTAAAGGAGAGGAAATTGAACATTGCAGTAGATACTTCTAGTGTGCTGTATCACTTCTTTTTCCTTAACTCTATTTTGTATTGCTAGTTAGTGAAACTAGCAGAATTCCAAAAAGGTATAAAATGCATTTGTTTCCATGTTCCAGCAAATCACTTTCTATATATCCAAATCCAAATCCAAATCCAAATCCACATTTTATTGGTCACATACACAATCATACATGGGTACGATATGCAGTGAAATGCTTACGCAACCGCAGGTAAGTTAAG
>JAEANM010016079.1:0-13394 GCA_017656035.1 Myanophis thanlyinensis
TCAACATAAGAAAAATTCAGGATACAAAGGCCACCCTGGAACGGATTAATTTCTTATCTTGAGGTACCACTGTATATCAAACTAATACCTATTAGAGAATTGGTATCTTTTCAGGAGTTACTAATGGCCTGCTTGGAATAAGATAGATTTGAATATTTAGTGCAAAATAAGAATCAAATGTAAAATAAGAATCATTAATATTTTAAAAGCAAAAAATGTCTATCTTTCCCATTTCAGATTTTTTCAATGAGCTTGAAAGGACAGAGTCCAGTTCAGCTAAAAGATAATAATGAGATCATCTACCGTATTTATTCAACAGACAGTCATATAATTCCTCATAAGTCTTTGTGTCTTGTTTGGAATCAGATTGCTGAAAGGTATATTTCTAAATCCACAAACACAAACATCTATTAGTTATGTGCTACTGTATGGATGTAAAGTGAAAGAGGGTGTGAGTGTACTTGCTGCATCTGCTGGTACTTCTTTAATGAAGCTGTGCCTTTTCCTGGGCTCATATAATTCTGAGTTCCAAGGAAATATGGAGGTGCTGATAGGGTGAGACAAGTTTATTTGAACCTATAGTGCCTTCTCCTTAATATGTTTTAGTCCTGAATAACTGCCTTCTACATGACTAGTATATACATTTAGAGAAAGGTGAAGTTTCATTAATAAGACACAATCAGATTTCTGCTTTGGTCTGAAAACATACACATAGACATGTAATGATGCCTGTATATTGTGGTTTATATACTTTTTAAATCCTAATCAAGATTTGACATATTAACCCAATTAAATTAAACATGTTTGAGTTAACCTGTGAGGCATTGGTTGATAACCTACTGAGAAAATCTGTTTTAGGCTTCTCAGGTGTCAGAAGTCTCCTATACTCATACGAAACTATGCTTTCTCATAAAGTTTGGCATCCATCTGGTTAAATTCTAAATTTTGTCTTGACTTTATATTCCTTATGGCCAATCATGTATTATTCCAGCTAATAAATTTCACTTTATTCTGATGTACAAAAGCATTTTGATTCTCTAACACAGTTCTTATAATGTTTGTTTACATTTTGTGACATTATTGATCAAGTTAAGAAACAACAAATTAATTGCCAATATTTGTTCCCTCTGTAGTTGGCTATCTAATGCTGAATTCTGTAAGCTGATGGATGATTCTTCCAATTATGTGGAATGTTCTTGTTCACACATGTCAGTTTATGCAGCTAGTGCACAGACAGACAGCTTCTCTTCTTATAATGAAGCTTTCTTTTCTTCTGGTTTCATCTGTATTTCTGGTGAGTTATGTTACATTATTGTTGTTGATTGTTATTGTACTGATTTAAAAATATAATATTGGAAAATCTTTCAGAAAATCACTGTGTAAAAGTAAGGAATATAAGGAAAGTTTTGAGAGATATTTTAGACATGCACAGTGAAGATGCTGACCCTCATTGTTTACTCTAATTTATTTTTGCTTTTAAAAGATAATGGGTTCCTTCAATTCCACCTCTTGCTTGGATCTTTGAAAATAATTATGTGATTATTTGTGTGATTATTTATTTTACCCAAATTATATTTAATGATAACATCCTCAGAGAAGACCTTATCTTTATCAAGACAAAATGCAAATAAAAGATTATATGCTTCCTTGGGTTACTAGCCAAGGAAATCGCAGCTGATATACCTTATTCCAGCTAATTAAAATTCACTTCTGTCTAAGTAGTTAAAAGTAAATAACTTTTGCCCAAAGATTATTGCTCAAATTTCTGATTTTATTTCTATACGCTTAAGGCACATTCACACATATTTTAGCTAGGGTATTTAATATTTAGATGTTTGTCTATGATAATTATATTTGACAAATGTAATATATCCTGGAATATATCCTGAAACTATAATAGTATAATAGTATAAAAGTGAGTGAAATTCATAAAAACTTGAATTTAGTTATTATACCACTGTTCTTTCAGAAGCAACCAAATAGCTTATTAAATTAAGTAGTTCTGTGTTATATGATTACTTCAATTTATAGTCATACAGGTTATGAATTCCAGAAGATAAATTTTCTGTAAGGTATGTGTGAGTGCAGTAAAAGTATTTAGAAATGAGAAGTTAAGAACATAACTATCCACAGAGCTGCAAGTGGAGGCAGAAATGATTAATATCACAGTTTTGCAACTGAAACTGTGCCTCTTATGCTTGTGTTGTGACATTGCTTTGTGGCATTGTGACCTTCTATTGTACATCATGACCTCCTGTTGTTACCATTTGAACAAAACCTTGTCTTGCTGTGCATAACTTGGACTGCAGTTTGTGAAATGATCTGGATCATTTGGCTGATCAAGTAATTGAATTCTACTTTTGTTTGGTTAAAACAGGCTTCATCTTGGCTATATTTTCATATTTCTTATGTACCAGAACATCAATGTTTGCTGCTAAACTCCTGACTCATATGATGGTTGCCTGCTTGAGTACTCAGGTAGGAATATGTTTAATTTAATGTAAGGCTTTCTATAGCCACATTATCCCATGTACTAGTTTACACCCAGTTTCATCCTAAACACAGAATAATAGAAGATGGTCTAGTCCAATCTCCTGCTCAAGTGACATTCTAAACAAATGGCTGTTCAATCGCTTCTTAAAAACCTTCAATGATGGAGCAACCAGAGTTTCTGGAGGCAAGCCATTCCACTGGTTAATTGTCTATTTATAGAAATTAATTATGTAAATAGAACACCTCTCACCTACACATTTCAAAAATGAATTTGTCCTAGATCAGTTTCCAGAGGTAAATGCAGTTACTTGGAGTCACATTTCCAAATGTTTAAAACAGTAACATTTTCTACCACTGTGCCCAAGCTCAGTGATATTCACTTTGAAAAAGCAAGGAGAAAACCACAGGAACAATATCTTTCTAATTAGAAGAATGAGCAGTTGATGTGTGTACTGTATACTTTTGAACATATCACCAAACATTTCCATCTAGTGCTATTTAAAATGCCGTTTCTGGAATTCTTCAGGCTCAGTACAATTATTTTCCTTATTTAGGGTAGGTTACATAGATACTAGCTAACAAAACCAGCAGATGGCAGTGAAACCTTTCCCCTGGTATATTAGAAATTTATTTTCCTATTGAAATGTTTGATTGAGGCAATAGACAGAATACTATTTTTCAAGGGCTTAGTTGTTCCTTGAGAGTAAGTAAATTGGTTAAATTGTCCAAAACATCAGCTATAGGACTATAACGTTTTGGTGCATAGTGATTTGATTGTGTATGAACAAAGGATAATATTCCATAGATTGTAAAGTCTCTTTTATTTGAATTCTAATGTGGATAAATTTTTATGTCTTCTCTATGCTCCTTCAAGCTTGTATACTTAAGAGAAGATGGTTTATAATAGCTTAGTAAGCTCATCAACTTCAATTTCTAATTTTGAGTTATTAACGTTATAATGAATATCATCTGAAATAATGTTTAGTTAGGATTTTTACCATAATGCTCCATTTGTTTACAAAGTTTTGGAACTGATGTCGGTGCAAAAGCATGTGATTTCTAAAAATGGCTTTTCTATAAAGGGCATGGAAGAAGCACGAAAATAATGAAAGATAATTCAATGCACCTGCCTGAGTTTATTTGTTTCCATCCCCACCCACCCACCCCCATCCCCACCCACCCACCCCCATCCCCATCTGTTACCAGGTGTATTGGTTTGTAAGAATAAACTTGAGAGACAGGAGGAAGGGACAGAACCTAGACAAGAGTCTGAGAAGAGAAATCCAAATGCAGTGGAAGGATGAGGTGGAGAAAGCACCCCAGAATTGACACTCTCTAGTTCTCTGGAAAGGAAAGGAAGGTTGGGAGGCATACTTTCAGACTTACAAGATTCTGTAACTGTACAATATAGTTTTCCAGGTTTGGGTTTCTTGTTTGGATTACCTCAAAGGGCAGACCATCATGTGACATGGTAAACATGAAGAGATGTTTGCATTATCTGTCTTTTTCTGACTGGTTTATTTTTCAAAAACTACAATGGGAAGGAATATATTTAGAGATTTTCTTGAGTTTAACTGTTTTTCAAATCTGAAGCTGTCACAGACATGTACAAATGTTGAGACTTTGGGGAACTAGATCCCAGTATTTTTCATCCCATTGCTTCTATTGTTTTTGGTAAAATACCATACTTCTTTTTGTGGTCTGTACAATATTAAAATTTCCAAACCTCAGCAAATGTTATCAATGGAAGTTGGCAAGGTAATGAGCAGAAGGAAGGGAGGGAGTTCAAAGTCTCATTTGCTGCTTATAGTAACCTGAATTTATTAAGTAATTATTACACAGAATGCAAAGACACAATAAAGAAACAAACAAGGAGAACATTTATTGAATGTTGAAAAATCTGAACATTTTGTTACAACAGGTTACTATGTGGCATTTACATAACACCTTATTTTCAGCCAATTTTTTAATACATCTTTCTATCCTACTGAGAAAGAGTATGAAATGTAAACATCCTGAACTTAGTTGCAGTGAAGGATTTTCTGCTGTTAGGTTTTTTGTTTTGTTTTGTCTTTTTCAAAAGGGCACTTTGTCCCTTCAACAGAAGTGCTTACCTTGGCTCTTTCCCATATTTTTATGTCCTCAATTTTAAAATGTGCAGTCAGAACTGATTGCCAGAACACTGTTGCATGTTCATTACCATATCTTCTAACAATTGTTCCTTAAATCTTGATATATATTGTTATTCTATTACTTCATTTAATGTAGTTTGGAAGAATTCATGGTATTTCCATTGAAACTTACTTCAATTTATATAAAACAACATTTTGATGAAACAAAGTTCTAAATATAATAATGAGAAGTGTAGATAATTTTCAGTGCAAAGCTATATTATCACATTGGTTTCCAGATATAGTATATGATTGTACAGCACTATTAGTCTTGTTAATATTATAAAGTTTTGAATAACCTTTAAGGTCCCTTCCAGCATTATGACTATATGAATGACTTATTCATTCCCAGACAGCTTACTCAATCAACTATGAGATCAGTAGTACTTAATTCAGTCATGTGTAACAAAGGTTTTACTGACATCAGTGTGTCTGCCCTAAATATGACTACATTTGGATCCAATCCACATGACCATAGTTACATGAGGTCAGGTATCTTTGGGTATCAAGCATACATAAAACCATGTCTTCCTATAATTCCTTCAAGTTGTTATTCTGCATAGTAAATTCAGATGCTGTTGTAATTTTTACTGATTAGAGCCACCACATGTCACCTTTTAACGTAAGTAATGCATAACTATATAAACACTATTGGTTAAAACCATCTTATATTTTATATATAGCAAACAAAATAAGAGGTCAACTCTTTCTATACAGATGTCATACAGTAATAGAGCAGAAGCAATGAGTTATCAATATGTGTCCACATTTATTAATGGCAGGCCAAACTGAGAAGCATATATTTTAATATTACTAATCATTTAATATTGATAGGTTTGTAAATCTTGTAAATCTTTATAATTAATAAAGATTGTGTGCAGGAAATCAAATTTCAATGATAAAATTAGAAATCCAGTTACTATTAATTTCAAATGATCAGTTTTTATTCTTTACAGAATTTTTCCTGTTAAAAAATATCAAACATAGACATGCGTCATGAGCAAAAGCAATTCTCAAATATAGTATTCAGTGAAAAGAAAATGATTGAAAACTTTAAAGTAGTTTAACAATTTTTATTTATATTTTATATGAACCATTGTGACTGAAACTATTAGTAACTTGAGCTTTGCATTAATGGTGCTTCAGCCACTTCAACATTTTTAAAAAAGTTTTTAAAAGTTGCTTAACCAGAAACAGTGAACTGGATACTGTGCTAAATATTTGGCCAAATTTGCAGATGATACTGAAGTATTCTGGGTGATAAAATCCAAAGGTGATTGTGCTCCATAGGAATCTCCTTAAACTGGGTAATGAATACTCAGGCAAATTCCATCTATTTAAGAAAGTATAAAGCGATACACATTAACTCCCCACCCCCATCCCATTTGTCTTATTTAGTGATGTTGGCATAATTATCACAGGGAATAGTTCAGAGAAGATGTTGACTCAGTGTGTGGCAGCTGTGAAAAAGGAAAATTCCATTCTAAGGATCATTAAGAAGGGGATTGAAAACAAAGTTGTCATTACAGCAAGGCTGTTATTCAAATCTAAGGCATGTCTACAGCTGAAGAGCCATTCTTGGTGCCATATTTGAAACAGGTGCAATAAAGATGCAAAGGGGTAATAAAGGACCACTCAAATGATGGGGCTAGGAGAACTCAAGGCTACAATATTTGGAACTCCTACTTGAAGAAAAGCAACTTAGTGGCTTCCTGACCACATTGTAAATCAGCATGATCTGGAAAAAATGGACAGGAAGAGATTTTCCTTAAAACACTGGACTTGGGGCCAGACAAGTTGGGGCTGATTGGCAGATTCACAATGGACAGAAGAAAGCACTTCCTCCTATAGCACATAATTAACCTGTACAATTCATGTTGATGGCCTCTAAGTAACATGACTTTAAAGAGGCATTAAATACATTCACAAGTCTATAAACAGGTTTCATCCTCAAAGACTCAATTCTGTTTATAGATAGAGCATAGCAGACCTTTGAGTACCATAGAGTCTCATGGAACAACAGGTGAGGGATAGATTTCAAGTTCTCCTTATAAGAGACGTCTGTTTGATACTGCAAGAAACAAAATGCTGGGTGAAGGTAGGTCTTGGCCAGATCAAACAAGTTTTTTTTTAAATTCTCATGCAGAAATATGTGTATGTGTGTGTGCATGCACATATATGTGCACATATATACCCGTATGTACATATATATGCTTAAACTTTGTTTACTTTGTCTTAACTGTAAATGATTTCATAAAGATGGGCTTTGAAATCAGTCCTTTTGATTTTATTTTTAAAGTATCACCTCTATGAATTCCAAATTTAGGAAAAATATGTGCTTCTTTTCATTTTTTTTAAACTAAATTTATATGCCACCCATTTTATACTATGTTTTCAGTTTTCAGTTCTTACTATAGAATCAGGGAGAAATATACATTTAGTCCTGAATCAGGTCATGTGGTGTCCACTTGCCCACCACTTGCATGGAACCATTCCCTCTCCCTCCACCACTACTGGATCAATCTTTACATTAATTTGAGATTCAATTCCAACTAAGTAGGATAAAGTAGCATATACTCCAGAACTTAGCTTCAAACTCGATTGCAGGAAATACGATTTCAACAACAGAGTAGTCAGCGCTTGGAATGCTCTACCTGACTCTGTTGTTACAGCCTCAAACCCTCACAGTTTGAACTTCAAACTGTTTACCATGGACCTCACTCCCTACTTAAGAGATCCGTAAAGGGGGCGTGCATAAGCGCATCAGTGTACCTACCATCCCTGTTTTACTGTCCCCATTTATTTGTGTTTACTTCCTTTGTTTATGTCCCCCCCCCTCTGGGCCCACCCAGGTCTCGGTAATACATGCCAGATCTGCACCTCCCTCTCGAATAAGATTGTAAATGAGGGGAGCTTTAGTTCTAATGGATCTAGCATTGCATAACATCAGCTGAAGGCCCAAGGCATTATTAAAGAGATATATACAAAGGAGACCAGATATTTAATTATACACGTGGGGAATAGGAGTCACTAGCAACTCGAGGGCTATAAACCAGACTGAGAAGTTGAAAAGCTTCCCCACCCCACCTCCCAAAAACCAAAGCCAGTGGCAAACTACTTCTGTAGTATTGCCCCCCAAATATATGAAATGGATATGGATATACTGAGGTTACGAACAGCCTTACAACACTTCATTATTCATAATGATTAGGGGATTAGGGGACTGGATGCTAAAACATATAAAGAATGTTGCTGGAATTGGATATGTAAATGAAATGAAATGAATATAAATGAAAAGAAGAACTAGGGGTGACATGATAGCAGTGTTCCATTATCTTAGGGGTTGCCACAAAGAAGAAGTCAAGCTGTTCTCCAAAGAACCTGAGGACAGGACAAGGCAATGGATGGAAGCTAATCAAGGAGAGAAGCAACTTAGAACTAAGAAGAAATTTCCTGACAGTTAGAACAATTAATTAGTGAAACAACTTGCCTTCTGAAGTTGTGAATGCTCCAACACTGGAAGTTTATAATAAGAGATTGGACAACCATTTGTCTGAAATGGTATAGGGTTTTCTGCCTGAGTAGAGGGTTGGGTTACAAGACCTCTGAGGTCCCTTCCAACTCTGTTCTGTTCTGTTCTGTTCTGTTCTGTTCTGTTCTACTGGAAATGAATTGATTTTCGTAATAAATTATCTATTATAGAATTTTAGCTTGATGCCTAACATGGCTTCTTCTGTGTCTTCCTCCATGGATGGCAGTTTTCATCATGAAAGTATACAGCTAATACTGTGGGTGATAATTACTGTGAATTGTATGGATCCTGCCTAAACTAAGTGTTCTAAGTCACTGCACGTACAAACATAATTGTACATTCTTACCTGATGTAATTAAAAATTGAACACCAATATTTTAGAATTAAGGAGGAAAAATCCATTAAAAATTGGGCTGCAGTTCCCGGAAGGTTCTGATTTGCTCATTATATCTCCTTATTTATTTATTATTATTTTTTAATTTTTTAGGAAGGAAAGAAGAATTAATAACAAATACAAATAAAACAGCATTGAGTAATTTATATTGCAGGAAATGAAGTTAGTCTGTTAGATGTGTTTTCTTGTTGTAAATAGGTCCAATTACTGCACGCTTAATGATATTGTTTAAGCACTCATTAAATGTGGCATAATTTAATGGGCTCATATTAGTTAAAACCATCATTATAGTATTACTATGGAGAAGGTTTGCAATTTTGTATTTTTCCATATTTCTGGTTGTCTTAAATGTTCAGAAACATCTGATCCAACTAATACAAATGCTGTAATTTCAATGTTCTCATTAAATTTTTAAATATTTAACTTTCTAATTGTGAAAGTTAATCTGTTTTTCTGATCTACTGGCCTTTTGTAATAATAACTATGTACATTTCCTAGATCATTCCTAGGCTAACAGATAGAATTCTACTATATTCTTTTGTTTTTCTTGAGAAGTATTTTTTCATTTGAGTATATCTTATGATATGCTACATGTTGCTATCCAAATTGTATTTATTGTATTGTATTTATTTATTTATCATTGTATTTAACTGCATTTATTAATTTATTTTCTGTTTTTTTGTTTTTTAAAAAATCAGGAGCTTCTATTAGTCACTTGCTGTAAAATAAGTAACAAGTATAGGTATGAACATAAACATAAACAAAGGAAGTAAATACAAATAAATGGGGACAGTAAGACAGGGATGGTTGGCACACTGGTGTGCTTATGCACCCTCCCACCTTTACGGATCTCTTAAGAAGGGAGTGAGGTCCATGGTAAACAGTTTTTGAAGTTGAAACCGTGAGGGTTTGAGGCTGTAACAACTGAGTTGGGTAGAGCATTCCAGGCACTGACTACTCTGTTGTTGAAATTGTATTTCCTGCAATCGAGTTTGAAGCTAAGTTCTGGAATACATGCTACTTTATCCTATTTAGTTGGAACTGAATCTTAAATGAATGTAAAGATTGATCCAGTAACCACTTTCTAAATTAGTGTCCCCCAACATTTCTGGCTTTGAGGACCAGTGGGTGGAGGGGGAAGGAGAGGGGATAGTTCCACGCAAGCAGTGGGCAAGTGGACATCACATGACCTGATGCAGGACTAAATGTATTTATAAAATTCAAATTTATTGGTCACATACACAGTCATACATGGTACGATATGCAGTGAAATGCTTACGCGACCGTACGCGGCTGCGAGTAAGTTAAGGCAAAATGGAAGGATAGGATAGGAAATAAGTTAGGGATAGTTGAGAAGGTGGGAATGAGATACAATCGTGTTTCCTGTTATTGTCCTGAGTGTTCTTGTGGTTCCTGGTTTAGTATCCATATTGCCTGTGGAAAGAAGCTTTTTCTCATTCTCTCTGTGTTGGCCTTCAGAGAGCGAAAATGCTTTCCTGACCACATCATGGTAAACAGTCTATTGTTGGGGTGGCTAGGGTCCTTTGCTATCTTCTTAGCTTTAGTCCAGCAATGTTTGTTGTAGATGGAATGCAGCTTGGGGAGCTTGGTGCAGATAATGCGATCAGCTGAGCATACCACACTCTGTAGTTCTCGTCTGTTATGCATGGTGCTATTCCCAAACCAGGTTGTGATTTTGCCCATCAGGATGCTCTCTACAGTGCAGGAATAGAAGTTCCTAAGCACCTTCAGTGGAAGTCTGAAGTCTCTCAGGTGTCTGAGGTAGTAGAGACTTTGTTGGGCCTTTTTTACCATGGTGTTGATGTGGAAGGTCCATGACAGGTTCTTCGAGATGTGCACACTGAGGTATTTGAAGCAGTCCACTCCCTCTACCGAGCTTCCGTTGATGATACCAGGGTCTGGTATTTCCTTTCCTGTTTTGCACTGAAGTCCACTACCAATTCCTGGAGTCATGTGATCACCATTTGTAACCTTCACAACTGGATTCCAGCAAGCAAAGTCAATGAAGGAAGCCAGATTAACTAAATGATTACATGATTCACTTAACAACTGTGGTTAAAAAAAAGGTTTTAAATGGGGCAAAACTCACTTAACCAAATGCCTTGCTTAACAATAGAAATTTTGGGCTTGATTGGGTTGTAAATTGAAGACTACCTAGCAGATTTAGATATTTCTTATGCTTCTTGTCAGATTCAACTGCACAATGTAGGAGCAGGACTATTTATACTAAGGAGAAAAGGAGCTTATTCCAAAACAGTATTGTGAAAGAAGCATTATCTTTTTGACACAGTACCATATATACGTTCTGATGATTCATGCTTATGATTCACATGGATGTGCTAAAGGAGGACATGAAGTTAATTGGGGCAAGAATAGAGGATGCCAAGGATAGAGTTAGATGGAAACAGATGATTCGCTGTGATGACCCCTAATGGGAACAGCCAAAAGAAGAAGACGACGGCCATATGTATGTTTCATTCCACGTCTCTCTAGCTTCAGGATGACCACACAGATTTTTGAACTCACAGTTCGGTAAAACAAAAGTAGCCATTAACACACAGAGTTCTCTATCTGTCTATGTTTTGAACAAGTACATATCTTGAAGATCATGAAGTATCTACAAAAGTGGTCTGAAAAGAACTGAAGTTGATGTCTACCAATCAATAGTCACCTAGCAAATTACTTAACATCCTCTCTTTTATAAGGACAGCAAGGTGACTCAGTGATTTAGACACTAGGCTTGTCAGCTGGAAAGCTGGCAGCCCAGGTTCAACATCCGAATGTCATATGATGGGATAAGTTCCTGTCCTTGCCCTAGCTTCTGCCAACCTAGCAGTTCAAAAACATGCACATGAGAGTAGATAAATAGATACCACTTTTGTGGGAAGGTAACAGGGCTCTGTGACATGCTGGCCCCATGACCATGGAAATATCTTTGGATAGCATTGGCTCAATGGCCTTGAAACAGAGATGAGCATCACTCCCTAGAGTCAGCAGCAACTAGAGAAGTGAAATCCCCAGTGACTTCTTTACCTTTTACCTCTCTTTTATTGTGCCTTGATTTTCACTATTTACATTATGTGCAGCTTCCTCTAATAGCATTCAAAAGTAAGACAATATTGCAGTTTTTAAGAACATTATGCTTAACGGTGAATAGAAGCTGTTGTTGCCTGAAGGACTTATTAAATAAAAAACAAACAAACAAACAATAAGAGATAGTGGAAGAGATTGAATGTCATAGTCATATATTGAAGCAAGTTTTCTCTTAATTCTCCACTTTATGGAAAATCTTGTTTAGAGCTAAATCCCCCACACTACTCTGTAATGCAGGATCTTTTGTTTTGCTTGAGCAATTCCTGTTTAAATAAATTCAAGATAGGATATGGGAATGTGGTATATGTGAAAGAAAATTATGTTTAATTCAGTGGGCCTTGTTTACAAGTTGAACTGAAATGCATTAATGCATAAATAAACAAAGCCACCTTGCATGCTTTTCTGAGACCAGTTTTTTCCCAACATTACCTAAGTGTAATTTAATGAATTCAAACATTTTAAAAAAAAACAAAACAAAATATAACCTTGTGATGAACTCCTGTTTGTTGAACTTAGTTAACCAAAGATTATAAAAGCTGAATAAAAGAATGTGCTAAGGCCAGCCAAGATAACTTTTGAACGTCATGTTGTTAATATTTGCTGTTAATGTGATTTTCTAACTTGTGAATCACTATGTAGAGGGCATCCCAAAATTTCTCGGTAAAACTGTAATTCTTCCCATGGCATATTTTTGCATTCTTAACTGTAACCTTATTTAAATCCATAATAACTTTTTCTGGTCTGCTTCCAAATGTAGCTTTGTTATACTAGTTGTAGAAGATAAGCTACTGTGAACAAAAGATAAAGGGAGAATCTTAAGTAATGAATAAGACTTCACCATATCATTTGAATAAAGTACATGTAAATCTCAATTCTGGGAAGAAAATCTAACCAAGATTACTCCATACAATAGTTGATTTTTCATATCAAAAGATGACTGGTGAGCAATGATAGACATAGGTAATATTTTGGTAAATATGTAATTCTCAGCTCTATATTTGCTGAGTTAATGAAGAAATTGTGTAATCAGAAAAAATGCAATTTCTTGTGGTCATTAATTCTCCTTATTTCCAAAATGAAAAAAAAAATATTTTAAATGTCTTTTAATATAATTTGTATAGGATAGCCACAGCCAGTGTTATTTAAAATAATACCAAGCATATTGTTTAGGATTTATAAGTGTGTATTGTTGACCAGATGCACATTTTTGCTTAACCCACCACTTTGTATGGCCCACCTACCATTTGTTGCACGCCATAATGGACGATTTTGTCCTCCATCCAGCTCCACTTCAGAAGTACTGGCCTCCATCCCAAACTATCTTATAGTCTTCCTAGTAATTAGTTTACTACAATTCATTCCAGTCTAGCAACACTTCCAAGTCTGATGCTACAGCACTAGGCATGTCCGTCCCTTTCCAACTGGGCTTCCATTTCCTCCTAAGCTGCTGATGGTCATCAATTTATTGATTTTTTTTCTTCCAGTAAATTAACAACAGCTCATGGAGTACAGTAAATACTCATAGCCATCACAATATTTCTACTGCCACCACACATATGTTCCATCCTTACATCTCTAACTGGATTTTTAACTGGATTTTAATGGATTCCATCTTTAACTGGATTTTAAATTGTTATATTTGTGTCTTTTATTTGGCTGTGCACTGCCCCGAGTCCCTTGGGAGATGGGG
>JAEANM010016080.1:0-13393 GCA_017656035.1 Myanophis thanlyinensis
ACAGCACCATTTTGGAGGCCACGTGTGTTCAAAGCAGCCTCCCTCGCTGGCCAGCAACCTTTGTGGGCAAGCAATGCCACGGCCACCATTTTGGAAGAGGGCAAAGTGGCGGCTGCCATTTTGGATTTATTTTATTTATTTATTATTTTATCAAGATTTATTCACAAATTTGCCTTTGTGGAGAGAGCAGGTTCTGCCGTGTGTCTAATTATATGGCTCTTACTGAAATAAATTTCCAAATATTTTGCTTTCATGACTCTCTGAGTCAAAAAGATTCACGACCCCTGATTTAAAGGAATGACTCATTTCTGAGGTTTCCGTGATGGCAGTTAAGGCTCAGTAAAATGCATCTTTAACAAAAGAAGATCATTTGGGGTAACAAAATGTCTGCAAACAAACATCCAAACTCAGAGAGCACCAAAAACTCAGAAGTTCAGTACCAATCTGCGTACTCTATATTCTATTCTATTGATGCTTTCAGGCTTACACGATTTTGTTGATAGTTTTGCAATAAAGTAAAATTAGCTCATCTGACCATTTGTAATTGGCTGAGGGTCGCAGAGAGAAAGATAAAAGCAATGATTAGAATAATTCCATTCTAATCCTGATTGTTTTAAACCATAAAGTCTCCAACACTCAGTATTGCTATCTGTTGCTATTCCCGAAGTTTTTTGAGGTAAACAACATGCTGTAAAGGTGCATGTAAATATGCAGTTTCTACATCTAAATAGTTAATTCTATAACCATGTTTGGCTGCCCTAACCAGTGCTGCTCACAGAGTTGTGGCTTTTAAACTGGGAGCAAAAACGTCATCATAATCACTGGCAGATTGATTAAATCCTTGAGCAACTAATCAAGCTTTATGGGTTAAAGTCCCATCTATGCCTGTTTTTAACTTAAAAATCCATTTACTACCTACTGCATTTTTGCCTGGTGGTAATTTTATATCCTCATAAACATCAAGATCCTTTAAGGACTTAAGTTCCTTGTTTATTGCTGCATTCCAGGCTATCTGATCCTCCTTTGGATACAGACTAATCTCATCATATGTAGCAGGTACTTTGCTTACAGAACATACAATAGTGGCCTGATATCTTTCAGGAGGATGAGATACTCTGGTCGAACATCTAGGAATTACAGGACTTGACTCTACTTGTCTTGGTTCCTCTTTTAATTCTTCCTGTATCTCTAAATCATCAAGCATCTGTGTGAATCAGTTGGCAAGATATAATAGTGAACCTACTGAGAGGCATTGGGAAGCAACAAAATGAATATTAAAGTATCTAAAGAACACAATGTATTATTTGTTGTATTTAGAACCCAAAGATGAATTAAAATTGAATGCAGATGCAGATGCCAGTTTTGCAGCAGATGTTATAACTAGAAAGTCAACATCTGGCATATGTATATTTTTGGAAGGAGTCCTGATAGGATGAAGATCTATACGGCAGAAACATTTAAGTTTAAGTATGTTGGAAACTGAGTTTTCTTGTTTATCATTGCTTTGTACAGATTTGGTTGTCTATAAACAACTACTGTTAGATATGGGTATAAAGATTGAAGAACCTATTGTTGTTTACGGGGATAATCAATCAGCAATTGAAATGGAATCAAATATTGCTGTTCAAACCAGATCTAAACATACAGATCTGAGTTATCTGAATGTTAGGGAATGTATAAAAGTAAAATGATTGTCATAGAATATTGTATGTCTGAAAACAATATAGCAGACCATTTTACTAAAGCACAAGGAACTGTAAAACCTAAAATGTGCTGTGAAGAATATGGCTTAAGAATGTAAAGTTGTATATATTGTCTACCCAAAGGGGAGTATGTTAAATGTAAAACTAACTATTTTTGGGTAGACAATATATAAACTAAGGGTTGTTACTTTACCTTTAAGTGTAGTATAACTTTAAGGAAAGTGTGATTAGCTGCAGCTTCAATCAAGCAGCAATAAGAAGGAGCCAGAATCACTTGTGATTGTGGGTTACTCATTACTGAATACAGGGTGTTCACTGAAGAAGCCTTGTGTTAACTGTTTTACCTGAAAACACGGTCAAAATCCGTTAAGAAATACTCAGATGCGAGGTCAGTTTGGATGACCGCAAAGGGTCCCATTTATTCCTAGCCATGAGCAAAGCTCATGATGAGCTTTTGCTCAGGTCGTAAGTGGAGGAGAAAAGGAAAGTGCGGCTTTTTATATTTTGCCGCAGTGTCATTTTCCGCGCTTCCCAGTGGCTGGGCGAACCAGCCAATGGGAAATGTTCTTTTGGCAACCAATCAGCTGCCGGTTCAAAAGTCCGCACAGTCAGACCGGAGTGGAAACTCCCCTCTTGGATGGAGTGTTCGAGATTTCTGTATCGCGCAGATGTAGTCCTGTAGGTAAGCTGGGCAGTGCCGGGTGCGAGTTGAACAGCGCAAGCTCTGTTCATTTGAGCTGCTGCCGCTGCCATGGACGAATGTGCCGGGGACCTCTTCTGTTCCCGCTGGTTGTGGCGGCAGTGGCAGTGGCGTCATTGGTGGTGACGGCAGCTGTTGGGCCTCGGCGGCTGGTGAGGGTGTGAGACAGGCCCCAGGTATGTAATGCGCAACTCCCTCCGCGTAGTCCATTTCCTGTGGGTTTTTAGGCTTCCCCTCACCACTGGGTCCATTCTCGTTTATTATTCTTCCACGTAGTTGCGGTGCGGCCATCATTTAGTTTTACTTCATACGATTTGGGCCCGGTTGACTGGCTGATGGTCCCAGACACCCATTTGGGTGGGCCTGGGTAATTTCTTGCATATACCCCTTCCCCCTCTAAGAAAGTTCTTACCCTTTGGGAGGAAAAGGTAGGGAGTTGGGGGGGTTGTCTAGGTGAACTCTGCTCAGGGGAAT
This sequence comes from Myanophis thanlyinensis, assembly GCA_017656035.1. Taxonomy (NCBI): domain Eukaryota; kingdom Metazoa; phylum Chordata; class Lepidosauria; order Squamata; family Homalopsidae; genus Myanophis; species Myanophis thanlyinensis. The sequence goes on from JAEANM010016080.1 coordinate 2,878, forward strand.
CTTTATTTTGTGCCCCATTAAGAGTTCGGCGGGGCTACAGTTGGAAGTCGGGAACGGGGTAGAGTATTGGGCGAGGAGAAAAGTGTTTATTTTTTGTTGCAAATTGCCCGAATGCATGCAGTTGATGGCTTCCTTTGTTGTTCGCACGGCCCGTTCTGCCCATCCATTTGCCTTGGGTCTGTAGGGGGCGGAGGTGGTGTGGCGGATCCCTAGGCTGGTGAGAAAGTTTTTGAAGCTGTCTGCTATGAATTGGGGGCTGTTGTCTGATACTAGGATGTCCGGAATGCCATGTGTTGCAAAAGTTGCCTGTAAGGCGGCTATGGTAGCTTCAGTGGTGGTTGAACGCATTGGTTGGACTTCGGTCCAGTTGGAATGGGCATCCATGGTGATGAAAAGCATTTGGCCCTGAACCGGTCCCGCAAAGTCCACATGGATTCGGGACCAGGGGTTCTGAGTGGTGTCCCATTTCAAGGATGGTGCTGCCGGTGGGGCAGTATGGGACGCCTGGCATGGGGGGCAAAGTTTGACTTTTTCTTCAATGTCCTTGTCGAGGCCGGGCCACCACACGTAGCCCCTGGCCAGCGATTTCATTCATACCATGCCCAGGTGGCCCTCATGGATGGCTGTGAGGATCTGTCCCCGCAAGTGGGGGGGTATGATGACTTTGTGTCCCCACAGGAGACAACCCTGCTAGGTGGAAAGTTCGGACTGTCTGTTTTCAAAAGGTTTGAACTGGTCTCCCCTTCACGTTGGGGGCCACTCCTTGAGCACCCATTGCAGGACAGCTGCAAGGGTGGGATCACTTGTTGTGTGTTTTGCGATGATGTCCGCTGTGACTGGGTTGTCTGGAATATGTTCAATCAGTAGCAAAGGGAGGGTTAGGGCCAGGTCGTGTGGGCTGGATGGTAGCGGGCAGCGGCTGAGGGCATCAGCGTGTGGTATTTGTGTCCTGGGACGGTGTTCCAATGTGTATGAGTACGATGCCAGGAACTTGATCCAGCGAGTCATGCAGGGGGAGAATACTTGTGGGGTTTGTTTTTCCCCCCACAATGAGGCCCAGAAGGGGTTTATGGTCAGTTACAAGTGTGAATTTCTGGCCATAAAGGTAGTCATGGAAATGTTTGATCCCTGCCATGGCAGCCAGAGCCTCCTTGTCTTGGTGGCTGTAGTTCCTTTCAGATGCAGAAAGGGTTCGTGAATAGAATGCTATGGGCGCTGTATGACCATCGGAAAACACATGGCTTAGAACTGCCCCCACGCCATAAGGTGACGTGTTGCAGGTTAGTTCAACTGGTGTAGATTCACTATATTGAACCAGCAGGCTGTTTGAAGTGACCAATGCTTTAACAGCTTGGAATGCCCTTTGTTCCACTTCCCCCCAGTGCCATGGCGTCATTTTATTTAGCAGCTTCAGGAGAGGTTCAGCGATCGTGGTTTTTTGTCTCAAAAACATGCTGTAAAAGTTAAGGAGTCCCAAGAATGCTTGCAGCTCTGTTTTGTTGGAGGGTGGGGGGCATCGTGAATGGCCGCTGTTTTACTTCTAGTGGGGTGTATACCTGCCGCATCTATTCTGAATCCCAAGAATTCGACTTTGGGGACGCCTATTAAACATTTGTTTTTATTAAGCTTAAGTCCTGCATCCCGGAACCTTTGGAGGGTCGTTCTGGGGATGGTGATGAGTTCTCGGTGGTTTGCAGTGGCCACCAGGACATCATCAAAATATGGGGTTACTCCAGGGATGCCCTGTAACAAACGTTCCATTAGGGACTGGAATATTCCCGGGGCTGTATTAACCCCAAATTGTAAACGCGTGCACTTAAATGCCCCCCTATGAGTAACTATGGTTTGGGCTTCTGTTGTCTGTTCATCCACCGGCAACTGTTGGTATGCTTGTGCCAGGTCTAGTTTAGCAAAAACTTTTCCTTGTCCCAGGGAATGGAGGAGGTGCTGGATGACTGGAACTGGATATGCATTCTATTGGAATGCTTTGTTAATTGAGCACTTATAATCAGCACATACGTGGACAGACCCATCAGGCTTAACCCTTTTGTTAGACATGTCAGTTTGCCATCTCCACCAAGTCCACAACTTTGAATATCCAGTCTTCTACATTTGGAGCTTCTTTATTTTTCTGTTTCGGTGGATGTAATAATCTTGCTACAGTGATCATATATAACAGGGCTGTCAAACTCCCGGCCTTTAGGCAGGATGCGTCGTGCGCTGGCTACATCCATTCCTGGTTTAGCAAAGGGGGGAAAAGTCCTGATATGTCATGTGACATCGACATGATAACATGAGTTTAACACGCCTGATATACAGAAATAAGACACTGTTTTATTTACTCAGTTCTTCCTAATAAGTACAGTTCTGGTTTCATCTGAAAGGGGATTATTTTCACCAATGTCATAGATCACCAATCAAATGTTTTTGGCCATTTCACAAGTCCACCCTATATCATACAGATAATCATATTTTCCATGTTAGGTATGCTCACTGCCTTGAGTTATTTAGAAACATTAATAAAAGCAGCATAAAAATAAAATAAATCACTGTTCTTTTCATCCATAGGCATCCTCTTTGGCCATCTGAGCATGGCAAGAACATTGGAAAAAAAATGCCTGGTAATTCTGGTAGAAATAATTAGGTGAGAATGACTAAATGTTATTTCTATGGTACTCCTGGCCTATATAAGCTTACCTTTGAAGCAATTAAAGATTTCTCTCTATGAAATTGTATATGGATAATCAACGCCTTTAGGTGTTGAATTAATTCCCATCCCAAAAGGTGTTTATCCTGATTTAATCACTTACTGCTGCACAATCTTTTCAACAGGAGCAATCTTTTCAACCTGCCCAAGCACAAGTCAGACTGCATCAGGATCAGAATGCTACCTAAGATTACAACCTACAAGCAGGTGCAAGCAAGAAAGTGAGTGTGTCTGCAAAATGCATCTGATAAAAAATTTGTCTGTCTGCAAGGTGGAAAGCCCCATGACTTGTATTATTAGTTTCTCATAGAAGTGCTAAGCTTAAAGTCATGACCGTTCATCTAAAACACACACCAGCTGAAGAAGCCCAGAAACAAACACCACCTAAATACTTCTAGGCTCCCAAGAAGACAGCAGAAGAAAGAAAGGTGAAGTTTTGACTATGAAATCCTGAAGAGTTCTGAAGATAAAATTTAATGGACTTTGAGAAAATGGTCCTCATAAGGGTCTAATTTTGATATTTAGGCCCTTGAAACTATTGTATTTGGTTTGTTTGACTGTATTCATATTCTTTCTTTCCATTATTTTCTGTTTTCCAGAAAAGCCTGCAACCTGTAAAGAGAAAATGATTTTATGGTGATATGCAAGAGCCAGATGCCAAAATAATGAGTGGGAAATGAATTTTGAGTTTACAATGGACTCCCTAAGCAGATTTGACAGACACTACCCTAATTCACTGAACTATAACATCAAAAAATGTCATCAAAAAAGCACAACAAAGAATGTTCTTTCTGCACCAACTCAGAAAGCTCAAACTGCCCAAGGACCTGCTAATCCAGTTCTACAGAGGATTTATTGAGTCAGTCATCTACACCTCTGTAACTGTCTGGTTTGGTTCTACATCCCAGCAAGACAGACACAGACTTCAGAGGATAATTAGAACTGCAGAAAAAATATTGCTACCATCCTGCCTTCCATTGAGGACCTGTATATTGCCCGAATCAAAAAGTGGGTTATGAAAATATTTAAGGACCAGTCACATCCTGAACATGAATTGTTTCAACTCCTACCCTCACAACCACACTATAGGGCAATGCATACCAGAACAACTAGACACAAGAACAGCTTTTTCCCAAATGCCATCACTCTGCTAAACAAATAATTCCCTCAACACTGTCAAACTATTAAGTCTACATTTTTTCATTGTTCCTATTACCTATCTCCTCCCACTTATGAGTATAACTTTGTTGCTTATATCCTTATGATTTATATTGTTTATTGTTTCCTAGTATATTTTATTGCCTATTGTACCCTATGACGAACATTAAGTGTTGTATCTTATGATTCCTGATGAATGTACCTTTTCTTTTTATGTACACTGAGAGCATATGCACCAAAGACAAATTCATTGTGTGTCCAATCACACTTGGCCAATAAAGAATTCTAATCTAATCTAATCTTTAAGTAGTAGTAGGAGGAGGCACAGAATAATTCAAATAAGATTCTGTTATAGCCATTCTTAATAAAAGCAGTACTGTAGAGTTGATTTCTTACTTTGATTACATAGTGGGGCTAATCCATACTACCTGATGGACTGGAAAAACTGGAAGAACATCGGGCTACCATGATGAATTGCACATTTTGTCAATTTGCCATGTACCTTTGCCATTGTGATACATTGCACAGTGTTTTTCTTGACACCATGCATTTGATGGGGCTGCATTTTCCAACATAACTTTCATCCTGAGGACTGGGATGGTATATAGCTGACTCTGATGGTGGAAGCATGAATTTATCTGACCTTTGAGTTTGAGCCAAGCCCTCTTGGTTGCTTTAAGGGTGGAGAAAATGTAAGAAACTTGATCCAGGAAGTTTCAGTGTCTTACTGAAGGAATCCTGATGAAGCCAGTGCTATAGCTCCTTCATAAGATTCCTTCTTTGGAATCATCCATTTTAGACAACTGCCATCTGAACTACAATCTTTCCTTTTTTTAAAGGTAAGAAATAGCAATAGCACTTATATACTTATATACCACTTACTGGTGTTCTACAGCCCTCTCTGAGTTGTTTTATAGAGTTAGCATATTGCCCCATACAATAATCTGGATCCTCATTTTACTGCCCTAGGAACGGTAGAAGGCTGAGTCAACTTTGAGTTGATCAGGATGGAATTACTGGCAGTCAGCAGAATTATCCTGCAATACTGCATTCTAAACACTGTGCCACCACAGCTTATCAAGCAATTGAAAAGAGGGTGAGGTTTCACTTTCCAATTGCCTAAGATACAGGAAGCTAGTATTTTCAGTAAGATTCAAGCCCATACAAGAGATGAAAACAACATTACTCATACTAAGTGGTTGCCCTTCATCCACCCTTTTTTTCTTTCATTTGCTTCGCTTATTGCTGGACTGTGATAAAAGACTGGCAGTTGTATCTGCTTGTTGATAGATCCATGACTTCTTGAACCATTTCTTTTATTAGACATTATTTCTGATTCCTTTTCAGTGATTCATTGCCCTTCATTGCATCCTATTTTGTTAATCAAATCATTAGAGGACCTGGGCAAACAGAATTTTGGCAAATTTGGAAGGCAGAGAGCCCAACCTACTTTTCAATTTTTCATCTCTTTCTGGACACCTTTTTTGTCCTGCCTCTTTTTCAGGAAGTATTACCTCATTTACCTTTGCCTCGGGGCAGAAATCTTCTATAAAAGAAGAGCTCCTCTTCTCTCAATTAATAGGTGAAATCTTTCAGGATCCAAAGAGAAACAGCCAGCCCTGCAATTTTATCTTACTTTTCTCTTCACCTGCCAGTCATTTGTTTATCTCAGAGAGAAACGTTTTCAAAACATCTGAAGCCAGATTTCCCTCAGCAGCCTGGACATGAACCTAGTGAGTAGAAGAAATTGGTTAGGGTCTTTCACTAAATTACAAACCCAGGGAGCCTTATAAGAGCTTTATTAAACTGCCTATAGAACATTATCTTTATAAAGTTTAAAAGTATAGGTTTTCTCTGCCTCTAGTTCTTGCTAAATTGGGTTCAATATCCTGGAAAGTTTCACCAGCTTCGGCTTTATCCAGAATCAGATAAAGTAATAGTATACTGATGCTCATTCTTTGAACAGATTTGAGTTATCAAGAGAATTGTGTCTTCAGAAAGCTTGGGAACACATCAAACTGACCTAGGAAAAATAGAATCAAGAAGCAACTACTGATAGGATTTCCTATCTTCTTTCCTATCCAACTGTTGGAGGAACCATCTAATACCAGCCTTCAACACCTGTCCAAGCAGTTCAGCACTGAAAAGAAAAGGCGATTGATTTTCCTTCTGTCTTTTTCTTTTCTATCCAGATTTTTCTCCTTTCCTAGATTATATGAAGACTGTACAAAAGATACTCTCCCTTAGTATATGTTATGTCTATGACTAACAAAAGCTATATCTTGCTTATGTTTCCTTCATTATTGTATGAAAAAGTCTGAAATATTCTGACTTTTCTTCTGGCAATAGTATGCTTTTCTTTCTGTTTTTATCTTCTAGAACCGAGTACTCTGTAAAGTTATTTAATTCTACTTTTCCTCCCATTTCCCTGTCATTCACTGAACAACTTCTTCATCTCATTGAACAATATAATGTGCACATTTCTCAGATGATTAATGTCCTCTTATTTGTTTACCTTAGATGGTGTTAGCATCAAATGTTTTCAGGAGACCTTCCAAATACATTATTTAGTGTTTAATGTTTGAATGTTGTGCATATAATTAACCTCATTGTTTAAAATTGTACTGATTATCAATTATAGTTTCATTTTTGAATATTGAAAATACACACAATGGATTAATAACCTGTGTTACTAAAATCATGATATAATGATTCTGTGTAGAGGTCCCTGTTTATAATAGCAAGGAATAGCTAGTCAATCCTTTGAGCTTTCAGGTTTGGTTGAGGCAATCAATTCCATGACAAAATGTCCCTTTTCCGGTTCTTCTTCCTGCAGTGACAAAGTTGGACTCTTATAATATATTTTATATGGCACTGAAGTAGGAAGGGAAAGGTTTGATTTAGGTTTCCAAAGAAAATTAGATTGTTAGATTCTAACAAACACATTAATTTGTTTGGAAATGAACTGAAGTATAAGGGATTTGTAGTACTATAACCTAAGAACATTCTTAAAATAATCATAAAAAGAAAATCCTCTTCCTGTTCATTTATAGCAGAACCTTTTTTTTGCCTCCATATTTTTTTCAGGCAAATCTATGCTGTTGTGTCCCTTGTTCCTATTCAATATTTATTGCTTCATTTTATAAGGTTGCTTTGTTGTTACATAGTAGTTTCTAAATCTGTTTTGTGTCTTGTTTTGGTATGGTGTTCATAAAAGAGTAGGTAACTGTTTTTACACAAAAATTAATACATATTATTGACAGGTAACAGAAAAACAACAGTATTAGAGACTGAGATTTTAAAAAGAGACTGCGTGTCAGGAAAACTAGTTTTGAGAATCAATAGGCTCTGACTCATTTTGTCAGTGTTACAGGGAAGCAGGATAAAATGAAATCTTCTATATTCTCTAAATTCCCCGTAAAAGTTTATGACATCATAATAGGAAACTATCTTGTAATTTGGATATTTTAATGAAAACTATACTCTCATTTATATGAAAATTCCATAGTTTAGATCCCAATACAATTTCTAAGAATCTAGTATATTCCACTCTCAAATAAAATTCTGGTCATTCATTCATTCATAGGCTGCTGATTCTCCTACTCTCAAAATGTGGTTATTTGGAAAGGATACTTGGAAAAGATTAAGACTCTCGGTTATATTCTAAATCAGACTTTCTCAACCTTTTTACCTTGAGGAATCCTTGAAATGATTTTCAGGTCTTAATTGATACCCTAGATACCCTATATCTACACTTCACCATACACTAGCATAATTAATATGCTAATCTACAGCACGTAAAAAAAAATGATAAAATTATCCATTTGCTGTCTCCCAGACAGACAACTAAGCATTAGAAGCATTAGATGGAATTATGTACAAATGGCAATTCTAAATTTTCCATTTTAAAAGACTGTTGTACATAATAAAATAGCCTGCCTTATATTATTACTGCAAGGTTATTGCAGTTTGGCCCAGATTCCTCTTCAGGAATTTGTGTGGATATAAATGTAGAAGATGACCAGTCTGAATCTGAGGGAGGGGTCAATTGCACCATCAGTCATGAGCTCCTTCATGCCCACAAGAAATCTAAGTCAAACTTTCCATAAATTCCTTATTTACTGCCAAATTGCTTTAATTTGAACGTGTGCTAGACAATACATTGCCTGTATGTTATTCTATGACCACATGAGTTGCATACTATCAGGCTGTGGCCCGCAAGAGGCAGGCACTTGCACTCATAAGAGAAGTTCCTCTTGACAAGCAGTGGGCATTTGTGTACACATGCAAAGTTTCATTCACATAAGAGGTGTGCACCACTTGCCTAAGTGGAGTGGTATGCATGCATGCGCCTGCCACTCACATGGAACCATTCCTTCTCTTCCCCCTATACTGGACCACTGCGCTGGAAAGATTGGAAACCACTGTTCTAAACGATCTAGAGAAAGGCAGAGTTTTCTGTATCTTCATGTTACCAACTGTGGTCAGTTGGATTTTTGAAGGCCAGCTGACATCCTTCAGGTCACTGAATTAGATTTGATATATTAAATACTAGAACATGAGCAATAAGATCATACCAACAGTCCTTTGAAACCAAGTACAATTCTCCTTGAATTCACAAACTTGATAAAGCAACCCAGTGCTCACTCACTGATTAAGTCAGTACCTCAGTGAAAATGTCTTCAACACTTCAACATAGCATAGGTTATGATGTTTTTTCCTCTTGTTTTAAAATTATATTCAACTTCTTCCAACCTGTCTTACCTCAATGTACAGTGTATTTCACATCTAGGTTGAATAAATAAGAAGAGAATATACAACCTTGCTCACTCATTTACTAATCCTCCAGTCTGTTTCATCTTGGTCTATCTGTACTGTGGCTTTTTGAGCCATGTATAGATTTTGCATGATGACAATGAGATATTCCCATTTATTTAGTAGATTCCACAGCTTCTATAATAGGTATTCAAATAGATATCGATCTCTTTTTGGTATTATTTGGGTCTCTTAATTATCCAGCATTATTAGCAATAATGTCTCAGATTCCTCAGACTTTTGTAAAGCAAACCTGAACAATTATCATCTCCATATAGTGCTTTAAATTTTGTGGGATTATTTGCTGGAATGGAAAACTAAATTTATTGTATAATATTTTCCACAGTCAGTAAAATCTCCTTGTTTGATATTGGAAACTAGATTGACCTCTTCCTAGTAATGTATCATTCTCCAGATTTGCTGACATAAGATATAAAAATTACATTTACTGATATTTCTTCTGTTACTTACCGTATTACTGAAAATGTCCAATCAATTCCTATATTTTCCACAATGGTAATGACCAGCATGCTGATCTAACTATCATCTAATACTATAGATTCTTAAAAATAGGGAATGTCTCCTAACAAATCTTGGAGGTTAACAACTGGAGGTTGACAACGCATTTTTGCTTGATGTTCTTGGAATCAGTTACTATTTGTTTGTTTGTTTGTTTGTTTGTTAAATGTATATGAGACCCATTTAATTATGAAACAACTCTGGTCTATCTGTCCATTGTTGACCTTAAACATATTAAATCTATTTTTGAGTTGAGAGATCTTTTGGAAGACTTTCCTTGTTTCAAACCCAGATGTCTTCAAATATGTTGTTTTAATACTGCTTCTTGAAAATTCTAGCAGTTCTCTGAATTTCTTTCCTAAGTTCCTTCCAGAGAATTTTGTCTTTCTTGACTTTGGCTTCTCTTATTGGCAATTTCTACAATTTGTTCTAATATCCAGTTTTCTTTTGTTTCCTGATTTCTGGAAGTCTCTTTTCATTCATCCTTAATTTTTTAACAACCACAGGCTCATCCTGTGTTTTTTTTGGTTGCAATCAATATTGTATAAGACTTCATTCCTGATCTCAATGAAAATAGCAATAGCACTCAGACTTATATACCACTTCATGGTGCTTTACAGCACTCTATAAGTGGTTTAACTGAATCAGCATATTGCCTGGAACAATCTGGATCCTCATTGTAATGACCTTAGAAAGATGGAAGGCTGAGCCACCCACCCACCCACCCACCCACCCCTTGTGAGGATCAAACTTCTGCCAGTGAGCTAAATTAGCCTGCAATACTGCCTTCTAACCACTGTGCCACTATGGCTTGGGATATGCTCAAGTTCATATCATAGAAATGAATGAATGACTTTCTTCTTCCTCTTTAGCTTTAAAACTTGTAAGTTCTAATCTTTTTCAATTTTCTAGGCCATGGGGCCTACATTTCATCCTTAATATTTCCAAGAATAGCATTTTAGTCTTCAACCATGCACAAACAAATCTTGTTTACATGTTCTTGTAAATTTTGATTTAAATCTGATCATACAACTCATCAATTTCCTCTTCTTCTGGATCAGTAATTGAAACATAAACTTACATAATCATTATATTAAAGGATTGTCCATGATGTCTAATTGATATTGTCCAGCTATTGATGTCATTGTAGCCAAGCACTGTTCTTGCTCTAACCTTCTTCACTATGTAATACTCTTCCATCTTTGTTTTTCATGTCCTGAGTAGTAAACAGTGAATCTTCTGACTGGAAGTGTCGAATTCCACTCCATTTCATTTTGCTGTTGCCAGCTGTGCTATTTATTTTATTTTATTTTATTT
>JAEANM010016081.1:0-13393 GCA_017656035.1 Myanophis thanlyinensis
TTTTTAAATCTCAGCTAATTTAATTGTTTTATACTGGTTTTTAAATTGTGTTTATCTATTTTTACTTGCTGTAAACCACCCCGAGTCCTTAGGGAGATGGGGCGGTATATAAATTTAAATAAAGAAATAAATAAAATAAATAAATACCCCCCAAATAAGCCCTACTTAAGAGCCTGCACAGCCAGCCAGCTGTCCATTCCAGCTGTTGGCTCACAGTACTGCATGGGGATTGGAGTTGGCCCACATGACCCACATTAGCTTACTTCAGGGCCCCTGCAGCCAGGACATCCATGCCCCAACACTTCGCAGTGGCAGCACCAACAGCCATGTGCAGCAGGAGCCCATGTGACCACTGGCCCACTTCTGCTGCTTGCTCATGGCTGCAACAGAGCAGGAGGCCGAGCAGTGAGGTGGTGCTGTGGCCCCGAAGCAAGTGTCAGTGTGGATGGCCTGGCTGCGGGGGCCCTAGGTAAGCCAGTGCAGGAGGCATGGGACAGCTCCACCCCACTCTGTGGCCATGGCAGCGGTGTGTCCTACTTTGTTGTGGCTCTAAGCAAGCAGAGGTAGTGGGCCAGTGGCCATGCAGGCTCCTGCTGGATGGGGCTTCTGGAGCCACCATTGTGAGGTGAGGCAGGTGTTGGATGTGGGTGGTCTGTCGGCGTGTGGGTGGTCTAGCTGCAGGATCCTGAGGTAAGCCAGTAAGGATCACGTGGGGCAGCTGCACACCCCTAGCTCATGACAATGGGCCTCCCATACATGAAATGGCGTGCCGCACGGCCTCCTGCCCTGCCATGAGCAAGAAGTGGGCCTCCCATATATGGAAAAAATATAAGACACTCCTGAAAATAAGCCCCAGTGCTTATTTTAGTCCCAAAAGAAAATAAGACCCACTCATATTTTCTTTCAGACCCGGTCTTATTTTCAGGGAAAGACGAGTAATAAAATCAAAATTGGCCCATTCAGTGTGACATGACATAATCACAGCAAAATATTTATCAGTTTAACTCTCCCTTCCAATGTCTTAGTGAGCAAAATGGTATACAGTATGGAAAAAAACTTGTTCTATGCTGATGTAACAGGAATATTCTTTATTGTTTCTGCTGCTAAAAAGTAGTATTTCAAACTGATCTCCATCTATGCTTGATCTGAGCTATGTCAAGAGTGCCTCCATTTGTACACCAACTATCAATCCCATCTGCTTCACTGCTCTCAACATCCTAGTAAACCAAAGATATGACATGACTCCATAAAAAAGCAGAGGGTCTTTGGATAGCCTGAGCTATCTCTATTACAGTCTCAGATCAGGGAGAACTTAATATTGTTTTCAAGAGTTGTGGGGAAAATTTCCAAGCACATTCAGAAAACCACAGTTACATTATTTCAGAATCTTCCAGTCAGTGTTTACAAATCCAGTTAGCCATGGGATCTGATCACAGCTGTTATGTTTTCAATACATCACCACCTACTCTACATGTATAACATTAATTAGCTGTGTAAAATATTTTTAATTAAGAAAATACAAACTAATATAAAACAAGAAAAGGAAAAGAAAAAGAGAAATCAAAGAGAAGCTAAAAGCGCAAGAAAGGAAAAACAATTAAAGAAAAACAAAAAAAGATACCAAGAAGTGGCTTCCAATTTTCCTTTACAACAGTTATATGTTTACCTCTTACTCTATGGTTACAACACACCTCTCTTCTTTCTAAAATCCATTTCATCTAATTATCAAAACCATAAATCACAAGTTCAGTTTTTTCTTTGTCATATAAAAAAAATCTATAAGAGAGGTAAAATTCAGGACATTCTAGCAGGTTCACTAGAACCGGTAGTAAATATTCTAAGCAGTTCGGGGAACCAGTTGTTAGAAGAAATCTCCTTTTGTTTTTTTCTACTTTACAGGATCAATCCTGTAAGGAAGGCAGGAAAAAACATTCTGCTGTTGTTTCTAGCCTAATCTTTATTGCCCTGCTTACAGAAATGGCCCACCTAGTCACATGATCCCCCAGTCACACACCCCAAGCCACGCCCACAGAATTGGTAGAAAAAAAAATTGAATCCCACCATTTCTATAAGGGCTTCCAATCAGCAATAAGTGTGGAAATTTTCTTTTCTCTGATCAAAGAAATCAATTTAGCCATCCAACAAGTTCCATCATTTTCACCAACCATTCTTCCATTGTAAGTATTGTGGAGTCTTTCCATATATAATAATCTTGCTGGAGTGATCATGCATAATAATAAAGTTCCAAGATTTTTTTTCCTACTGTTTTTCCATTAATCCGAAAAGAAAAATCCTCTAGTTTCAATTACATATAAATTTTTAAAATCCTTTGAATCAGCATATGCAATTAAATCCAGAATTTTCTGCAAAAATATTTTCTTATTATTTCATGAAAATATTACTAACAAGCATTTTGCAATTTTTGTTGCCATCTCAAAAATTTTAAAAATCTTGTCTCTTTGACACAGATATGTCATTTAATTGGGAGAAGATACATGTGACAGTTTTTCATTTACAAGACCCAAGTTACTTTATGAAGTAGGAACTGTTAAATTTGACACTGAATTGAAATGTCAAAACACTTAAGGCAAGTGAAAATATACAATGCTGAAAACTAGTTGTTCAGCGAAAGAAGCTATTTTTTTCCAAACTCTTTGTTGTAAATTGTCAGCTAGTTTATTCTCTCTTTGTCAGATGAGGAGGCATATTTAAATAAAATTCCCCCTTATAAATACAAAATACGTTTGTGTTTCTTGTTTAGCTTATTTGTAATTATAAAATCATATCCCAGAAGCATGGAGGGAATAAATCTTTCATATGCTTAAAAACTAAGTGGCAAAATAAAGTTTTTTCATGTTCACATAATCAAACAGACGATGATGATGATCTGAAAATCTTTAAATGTATATACTCCTTCCTGGGCAAGTCTAAGATTCAGGAATGATGGAAGCAAAACTCAGGCTTCCATAAAACCCAAAAAAGTATACCTTAGAGAGCATTTTTGGGCAGGAAGGTGCCTTTGAGTCAGTGTCGTTTGGCAAGATTTTGGAACTGGTTTTCCACTGCCTCCTTCTTACAGCTCACCCAGCTATCTTCATACCCAAAACACACAGTCTTCTCATTTTTGCCCTGGTGTCTTAATTTCTACACCTAGAGCATGGCTCAGGGACAGCACTATTGTTCTTTAATTTTATTGAATAGTACTGAACTATTGAAAAACCTTAATCACTTAAATTTGAATTTCAAAACAAGATACTCTCTTCTTATGTTGGTATGAAAATAATAACTCTTGGTGTCATACATCTGAATGTTTCAAGAGAACAGGAGCTTATGGAATCTTATCAAACACACTGTAACTTTCGGCACAAACTAAATATTAATGATGGTTTAATGAATTCAGTTTCAGTTTCATGAGAAACAATGTCATAAACTGAAAAATAAAAGCAAGACAGAGAGAAAATAGCACAATTCAGGATAAATGAGGACTCTCTGGAATCCTAACTATCTGACTATCCAGATGGATGTAGACACTTTGCATGTAACACAACCTGAAGACAGCCATTTATTTTGTCTTTCATATGTAATCAAGAACACACTCACATATACCTAGAGCATACCTCACTACCTCCAAAGTTCACAAAGTCAATTAACTGGAATAGAAACATTAAAATGTTTTTATTTATCATTCTTTTTGCATGCTGTACAGAATATTATATTCTTGGGTTTGTAAGAAATTATTTTCCCAGTGATATAAAAATCTATTCAAAACTAGGTCATCAAGATTTACCACCCTTGTTAACTTCTCATTCTGCAGTCTTGTCACAGTTACTTGTTCTTCTACACTTAGGTGTGAGAAATTTATGCAGCACTCACATGAACATTCAAAAAGAGCAGAGTGTAATTAGAGTTAATGGGGAAAGGTTTTCTTGTGTTTTCTTACAGACAAAGTAAAGTAATGCATGTCAGCATACTTTCAAGAAAGAGCAAAAAAGTATAAACTGTTACTTGTATTTCTATGCCAAGGTAGTATAAAAAATAGTAGCAATAAAGCAGGGGTCCCCAACCCCTAGTCTGCAGGCCGGCACTGGTCCACAGCATGACAGAAACCAGTCCGCACAAACCAGCGAAGCCCCTTCCACGGTGTGCAGGCAGCACCCGAAACCCATGCCTCCTGCAGTCTATGGAAAAACCTTTATCCACGGAACTGGTCCCCGGTGCCCAAAAGGTTGGGGGGCCGCTGCAATAAAGGATAACTTTTAGCTATTCAACAATAAAAATATTTAATTAACACCAGCACAGAAATACTTTACACAATTCTCAATTATCTGGTAGTATTTTAGCACTGAAGCAATATCTATGGTACAAGGTTAACAAGCATGTTAGCCTGTCACCTAACGTGAGAGAATATGAGGGCTACCTCTATTTCTTCGTGGAAGGAAGGTTGTTATAATCTTCTATCAAGAAGACCCTCTCTTTAATCACTGCATGGTGAACAGTAGTTACAGAACAGAACAGGTAATACCATTAAATAATATAGTAACTGATCTTTCAGGAGTGCTTTCCAACCATTTTTTAAAAACCTTCTTTAAAGAAAAGTGGGTTGGTCTTTTTGCTACATGCATGATTTATGTCATAGCAAGGGCTAAAATTTGGCTATTTTAAGTTGCTGACAGCATATCCCATTCTATCTAGCCACTGTCACATTCTTCTCATGGCCCTTGGTTTGTGTTGCTGGACTGATATGTCTCCAGAAGAGGAGCCATGCCAATCCACAAACTAGAAAAAGCAGCTCAGGAACTCTTTGGAATGACCTGCCTCTCACAGGTCTTAGCCTACCACTGTCTTAAAAAACTGGTGCTGATTTAGTAATATCAAGACGATCAAGGCTAAAGCAGCATCCAAGATTACTAGAGTATATTGCAAACCAGAAAGTCTCTAAAGCCACCTGTCAGTTGAGGCTCTTGTTTCTACAAAGCTCTTACATGCAACAGCCACAGTTCTAGCCATCTATCAAGACTCATCTCTCCGCCAGCCCCAGCAGATGTTATGAGCAACAGCACTTATATATAGCTGTATAGTGCTTTATAGCGCTCTCTATGCGGTTTAGAGTCAGCCTATTGCCCCCAATAACCTGGGCCTTCATTTTACCGACCTCATAACGATGGAAGGCTGAGTCAACCTTGAGCGGCTCAGAATTGAACTCCTGGCAGTCGGCAGAATTAACTTGTAATACTGCATTCTAACCACTGTGCCACCACTATAGGAAAATTTGTTGTGACTTCCTTATCACTTCTTATGAGGAGTGACTAGTGGATCTTTATCTCACTTTACCTCACCAGGAGGAAATCCACCAAATTGCTGTAATGTAAAGAGATGAGAAAAAGTAAACCACCTTCTTCTGTCTTTCTGGGAGGCCAAAAATTAAAATGGAAGTTTCTTGTCCCGTAGATCCTAGATTAGCAAAACAGAACAAAATAACTCTGCAGACATTACCCTTCTTTCCTTTTCTAGCCAATGAATAACAAAAGATATAACACATTTTTTCCTAGGATGGTCTATTAAGTAACAGAAAAGTATGCTTGTTTTTTCCTGTGAAGATAAGGAAGTCACGACAAATTTTCCTATAGTTGGAACAGTATGCATTAAGTTAGCCTTTTCCCACATAGTTTAAAATAAATGCATTTTTATCCAACATGAGGTACTGTATTGATCTAATGATAATCTATGTAGACCAATAATATATACCTTATATACACAGCTGTACTACTGTATATGCCATTTATTGTATCACATCCAATCATTAATGTCATTGTTGAGTTGAGATGGCCAAACTAAGTTTAAAGAATTGGTGGAGAAATTGTTTCTCAAATGCTTTGTAGAGTACAACAGAAAGGAGATTAAATAGTACATTAGAACTGAAATTCTGCAGAAAGAAAATCTCTAATTTGTCCAATTTCTGTGAACAGTTCTGGCAATCTCCTTCAATTGTGCTAGTCAGAGGAAGGATTACGGAACCATACAGGTCAGTGAAATTACAGTCCCAACCACTGGAAAATTCAGCATTTGTAAGAGCTTCTGAGAACTCAATAGGTATTAAATACACACTTTTAAAAGCACATTTTCATAAGGGCTGTACTTCTTCAAAATTAATGACATAAATGCTTTCTATCACTCATCAATTTTGACACCACTACAGTACTGAAAAAGTATTTCAGTGAAAAGTTTGAAACATTTTAACATGCATTGATCCTGGAAAAAAAAAAGGCAGCCAGTCCTCGACTTATGACCACAACTGAGCCCAAAATTTCTGTTGCTAAGTGAGACATCTTTAAGTGAATCTTGCCCCATTTTACATGCTTTCTTGTGAATCACTGCAGTTGTTAAGTTAGTAACATGGTTGTTAAGTGAATCTGGCTTCCCCATTGACTTTGCTTGTTAAAAGTTCACAAAAGGGGATCACATGATCCCAGGACACAGTAATGGTCATAAGTACGAACCAATTGCTAAGCAGCCAAATTTTGATCATGTGACCATGGAGATGTTGCAATGGTCATAAGTGTGGAGATGCTGCAATGATCATAAGTGAAAAAGGGTCGTAAGTCATTTTTTCAGTGCCACTGTAACTTCAAATGATCACTGAACAAATGGTTGTAAGTCAAGGATCACCTCTATACAGGTCAATCCTTCTAGCCTTGCACAAATATCTTCAATGGTTTGAAATTGTAAATATCCAATCAATTATTGTTAAAAGCTTTCTATTAAACCCTGCTCTTGAGTACCATTGAAGATTTGTAAAAGAAATGGAGTAAAAATAACTTATTATATTTTATATGTAAACCATATGTAGACAGTAACACTGTACTGCATGTGTGAATATAGTCCTGATATATAAACATGTACATGGTATGTGCATCAATATACTTATTGAAACAAAGAAACTGCCTTAGCCAACGGTAACATTTTAAACTAAATATGTATAAATAAAAACCTAGTGAAATGGGAATTTGCACTTAGCTCTCATTATTTTCAATTACCTTGTCACTGTCATCGGTACAGATGTGGTCTTGATGGATCAGCTGGCACTGGAAGGAAGCACCGATACCACCTGTGAAGAAAGTAAGCAGAAAATATGCCTTGTGTGAGTTTCTTCAGTTATTTTCACACTTACAATGGAAAATGAAATAACTGCCACTGTCAATGTAGTCACTTAGCAACCCAAATCTAAATCCCCCATAGCTAAGCATTCCTGCCATTTCTTCTCCCTTAAATACATAATGGCATCTAAATATATGATGAGTCTTTTATTTCCAATTGGTCATTCTCTAAGGATTCTGTGCTATATGCCTATTGTTATATAATAAACAGGTTTGAGCTTTCCTAAATATCCTGATCTTAAGACATTTCTAAATTACATTATGTGAAATCATATACAACATACTTTTTACACAGGCATAACAGATACTGGATTAACAAAATGAAGCTGAGGTTTTTTTTCAGTTGGTGGTTAATTTGTAAATAATGGTTTGCGTCTTTAAAACATTGATGGATAGTTTGTAAAAGTAATTGGCAATACACAGTGTCACATAATTAAGTCCAAGCAAGGTGGCATTAAGATTTATACTGAACACATTTATTAGCCAATTGCTGAATTGCAGCTCCAGTCAGCAGAGTTGTCGTTTCTGGAGTTATATAATTCAGCAACATCTGGGAGGCCACAATTTTACCATCCCTGTGCATTGACTGTTAAAGAACAGAATAATCTAATTATTTAATCAATCAATCAATCAATCTGTTTACATTCTCAATCTAAAATATAGGTTACAGTAAGCTACTATGTTCTTTGCACTGCCATAACTTTAAACCAAAAAAATTATCAGTGTTAAATTTATCTTTTTTACATATCTTCAGTTAGGAATGTAACACTAACAATAGTTGGGTAGGCAATATATAAACCAAGATTGTCACTTTAAGGTTTATTGCTTTACTTTAAATGTACTATTGCTTTAATTGAAAATGTGACTGGCTGCTGATTACTCAAATGGCAATAAGAATAAGCCAGAATCACTTCTGAGTGTGGGTTTCTGGAAGTGGGTTTCTGGAAGAAGGTTACTAGAGTGTGGATTGCTGATTGTGGATTGCTGAATGCAGGGTGTTCATCACTGAAGAAGAACCTTGTATTAACCAGCTTGTACACTGTGAGTTTACTGAACTGAACTGTTTGAAAACTGACTGACTTGACTGTGTATGACTTCGGACTGACTGATGGACTTTGCTAAAATTCTATTTCCATTAAAGTAAAAACCTATTTTACTACTCAGTGTTTTGTGTATTATACCACACCACTCTCACAACGTTCCCCTGTGTACTCGTTCTCCAAACGGAGGACCATCCTTAACACACGTACATATTCATTATGGAATAATCAAGCCCAAAAGTTCTGACAAAAGCTATAAGCAACCAATTCTGAATCAGCGCTCTAAATTTCTTGCTACCAAGATCTTATTAAAATACAATTATTGTTTAATTCATAGAATGCATTCCACTGGCAGCACAAATTATGAATCCATGTTAGCTTCTCCAAATAGCAGTACATTGAAACCAAGGCTCACAAAGTTCTGCCTTAGTTATTATGCATTTTTGCCACAGTGCTCAACGCTGAAAAAGAGTTCTCTATTCTTTCTTCCTTCTCTGTACTTAAAACGATACTTTTAGCTGATGAAGCTAAAATAACATTTTGGAGAAATTTCCACAGCATTGCTACTAATTTAATATGCCACAGGAATTTAATCCCTTGTACTTCCTTCCTCACTTTAGTGGCTGCTCTTATTCCTTCCTGATTAGCTTGACGTATGGAAACATAGCGTTCTGTTATGAAGCCACTACTCTGCATTCAGTCAAAACATGCTGAGCCCTACCCAATACTTGGCCTTTGCATGCTGCTAGTTCATGGATCAGAGCCAATTCACATCATTTGAAGCTTGAGTCATCCCTCTAGTACACTCACTGGCTTTACCATAGTTACTGGAAGAAAGTTCTTGTCATGGCTATACGAAATATACTGGCTGGCACACAATAAGCTGTTTCAAGCAAACCAAAGTGCAAAGGACTGGGATTTCTACTGTGTTTGTCTTCAAACAGGGCTTTCCATTAAGAGCCAAGTCAACTCTCCTTCAAGTGTAGCTTGACTGCTGCTCATTGCATGTCACACCCAGGCAGTTTTCTTGACATCCACAATGGAAATACTGCCTTTTTGTGGGAATTTTTTTTTCTTTCTTTCTCAGCCTAGCCAAATATCCAGTTGTTCCCTGGAATTTCCCATCCAAATAATAACCAGGCCTGGTTCCACTTGGCTTGCAATTCAACATAAAGGCAACCAGATCCTGATAACCATTGATGCACTCTGCCATATCATTAAGTTGTAATTTAAGAAACAGAAATCCAAATTAACGTCAATGGAGATGTCCAACGTCCAATTTACTCTTTATATTGCCCTGTGAGGATTTCATTCCATATTTTACATAGATGGTCTTCAACTTACAACCATTTATTTAGAGACTGTTCAAAGTTACAACAGCACAACAGAAAAAAGTGACTTATGACTGTTTATCACATTTAAAACATTGCCCCATGATCACATGACCAAAATTCAGATGCTTGGCAATTACTTTGTATTTATCAGCCTCCAGCCGACTGGTGCGTTCCCACAGGGGTGGGCCTCCTTGGGGTTCCACTGTCTGGACGGTGTCGTCTTGACAGCCCTGAGGGTTCGAGCCTTCTCTGTGGGGGCACCCTCCATTTGGAACAAATTGCCCCCGGAGATCCTGACCATCACAGAACTATGGACCTTCCGGTGCGCATTAAAAACCTACTTGTTCCAACAGGCCGGTCTGGCCTAGTACTATTAGTTGGGGGTTTTAAATTAGTTTTAAATTTTAAAATTTTTAACGTTTCAAATTTTTTAAATCTTTAGTTTTTTATTTGGTTTTAATTCAATTATGACCAGCCACCGCATTTATTTTTAAATTTTAACTTTGTTTTTTAAACTGTTATGTATTATATGTTTTTAGAAGGCTGTACACCGCCTTGAGTCCTTCAGGAGAGAGGCGGTATAAAAGTCAAATAAAATAAATAATAATAAATAATAGCTAGCATTTTTCAGGGTTGCAATTATTTGGATATAAATGAAGCAAATCTCCCTTAAGTTTCAGTAGATCCCATGACCTGCAATGACACTAAACCTTGATGGAAGTAGAAGCATTTTCCATTTGTTTCAAAGGTCTTTTTTCTGGTTCACTGCTTTTGATAGAAGGCAATCATTCTGAAATATTCTTATTTGAGTTCAGTTCTTGTGCTTCTGAAGTAAAAAGTTATATGCGTTCATGACTAAATTTCTTCTGCTGGAACAGTCTTATACAGTCTGCATCTTTTATATAATTTGTGATAGCAGTTTCCAGAATTTCCAAACAATATGACCAAGTTATATGATGACAGGGAATTTTGGAAGTTGTACTCCCCAAAAACAACTGAGAGCACCATATTGGGGATGGTTGTACTGTTATGTTTATTTCAAACCAACTAACAAAGTTGATTTAGATGTCTCATGTCTTTGAGGATATTGGGAAATATTTTGGACAAAGTGCTGTTATGATTACATTATTTCTACCAGACATGTCCCATAATCTAATCAATAAAATAAGTAAAAAGTTTGCTTTGTTAGATGATAAATTATACTGAGTTGGAGATAGCAAAGTATGAAATACTTACTTTTTGACATATTTTGCAATATAAAAGGACACACAAATAAATCATTGCTTCTTCCTTTTATATTTAATACACATTAGAGCAAAGTATTTGTAAAAGAAAAACAATCACTGTCAAAATGCATTCATTCTTTTTTCTGAGAAAATTCTTACACATTTTTTCTGTTGACATCTATTATAAGATTGTAGTAAAAGTAAAATGGACATATCAATTCAATGGTGGAAAAGAAGATATTATCTACAGTATTATCTCATGTTCTTCTCTGTGAGTTTGGGAATATATTATTTGGACACATTGTCAGATTTGGGTTTTTTAATGTCTTTTTTAATAAGTAGTTAAAGTCTGTATGCTCTCTGAGTTTGGTTGTTTTCTTGCAGATGTTTCATTACCTAAACTAGGTAACATCATCAGAACTAGTAAGAAATTGGGTTTGCTCTCAATTTATATTATAGTGGCTTGTTCTTCCAGTGTTGGTGGGACTGGTCTTAATGATTCTTTGGTTGACCTGCTTAGTGTTAGCTTGCTAGGCAGTTCCTTGATTGTTGGTCTGATGTTAATTTTGGTGTGAATCTCTGTTCACCTGGATATTAATTGATGGTGGGAAGGTGTTTTGGTCTTTTTGTTCATTTTTTGGCTTGTTGATTGTCTCTTTTGCATGGTATGTAGGTATTATTTATCTTTATGTGTCTCTTAATTGACAAAGTCTATATGTTGTCCATGTTTTCTTCTCTTCATCCCCTTCATGATTCATGATTCTGTGGTCAAATGAGTCACAGAATCCATACAGATAGCAAAGCCACTAAATGTAATAAGAAAAACCATTTTGGGTAAAATAGTGCACCACAGGGCAAATCTTTTTTAAGCAAAGGCTAATTTTACAGAATGTGTCCAAAATCTGGGATCCATGAGTTTTTTGGAATTGAAATTTGGTAAATTTTATATAAAAAGGTGACATAAAATTATCATAAATCATTTTATGACATAATATAAAATGTCATAAAGCATTTCCTTTGGTCAACTCCTCATGTTTGTGCTATACAGTTCAACATGGGTTACTTTCAAGGCAGGTACATCTCTGAATATCTCTCTGAATTTTTAAGAATGTTTCCACAACATTAGAAGCTCTGCCATTATTGAAAGCATTGAGGAATCTGGTAAGGAAATATCTCTGAAATGATGACTTACAGTAAGTGGGTCATGGGTTGTCTATTACTAGAATTATTATTCCTATAAATTTTAACTGGGCAAAAGGCTGCATCACAGGGCAATAGATTTTGAACCAAGGTACCTCAAATAGGCTAATGTATAGAATGCATCTAACAGGATCATCATTTGTGTGAAATGGAATTTTTGCACATTTTATAAAACATTTTTGATATAAAAATTATCACAAAATAGTTTATTATATAATACAAAATGTCATAGAGGATTTCCTGTGCTGACATTTATGCTATACAATTCAACATCAGTTATTTTCGAATAGAATAGAATCCTTTATTGGCCAAGTGTGATTGGACACAAGGAATTTGTCTTCGATGCATATTCTCTCAGTGTACAACAAAGAAAACTGTACATTCGTCAGGAATCACAAGATACAACATTTCAAGGCAGATACATCTCTGAATGTATCTCACCCAGTGAAGGCAGTACATGAAAAGGTCTGACACTGTTGGAGGCATTGAGGAAGCTGGTAAGGAAATATCTCCTGAAAGGATGACCCAATGGATGATGGGTTGTCTAATATTTTATCACTCTGCCCCATTTCCAAAATTTTACTGAGGAGATTTCAAATAATATCATCTTTCATTTATCACCTCCCCCATTTCTTCTTACCTAAGTAACCCAGCTAAGAAGGAAATAATAAATATCTCTGGCTCTTCTTTTGTATATCTGTGCAAAACAAACTGCCTGGTATCATCCATAGCAGGGTGTCAAACTTATTTAGTCACAGTGGCATCACATGACATATTGGGACTTTCCCCCCTTTGCTAAACTAGGTGAGGGCGGACCCAGCATGTGACGCATTCTGTGGGCCACAAGTTTGACAGACCTGACCCATGTATCTTATTCACTGACACCATATTTATTTAATGATGGATTCCCTAATCACCAAATCATTCCTTGTTACTGGTTTAGTCAATGCAACAAATAAAATAAATGGAGTGATATTGTGAATGAAGTATGATATTTAACATTTGTTTTCATTTTGTTTGATTTTTTTTATTAATAAGCAGATGAGTTTTTAAAAATTATATTTTCAGATCACTGCTAATTTTATATGGTACAATTTCAAAATACAAAATAGTCTACTGGAATTCTCTTATTCTACCATAGAAGAAATGGCATTATTTTTGGAAGTCCTTTAAAAGAATAGTAAGAAAAATGTATGTGGAATAAATAGCAAAATACATTATCTCTTCAGTTAAGTGAAGCTTCATATTAAAAGGTAAGACTAGTAGCAGATGCTTGACTGGCTATTATTCTCATGCCTTGCTTATAAGCTTTCAGAGACATCTGGTAGTTACTTGTGGGAACAGAATGTTGACCTTTGAATTGCAATAAAGTTTCTGTATTATAGCTAGCAATGCAGAACTGAAAAAGAACTATAAAAATAAAATAAAATAAAATAAAA
>JAEANM010016082.1:0-13393 GCA_017656035.1 Myanophis thanlyinensis
ATAAATAAATAAATAAATAAATAACCATTCAGTGTTATATGTCACTGAACATCATGGCCGTTTTTCATACTTATGACTATTGCAATATTCCCATGGTCATGTGATCAGAATTTGGACGCTTGGCAACTGGCTCCTTTTTATAACAGTTGCTGTATCTTGGGGTCATGGGATCCCCTTTTGCGTCCTTCTGACAAACAAAGCCAATAGGGAAACCAGATTCACTTAACAACTATGTTACTAATTTAAGAACTGCAGCGATTCACTTCACAACTTGGGCAAGCAAGTTCTAGTTGTAAAATGGGTCTGAACTCACTTAACACCTGTCTTGTTTAGCAATGGAAATTTTGGGCTCAATTGTGGTTGTAAGTTGAGGTCTACCTGTACACTACTACTATTGCTACTACTATTACAGTATTAGTACTACTCCTTCTTTTCTTCCTGTTCATAAAATAAATTGATTACTGGACTAGGAATATTAAGACTTCTTTCTTCCTTAACTAGTCTTAAACTTCTATTTGTAAGCTTTTATACTCTTGACACTCTTGACATAATCTGCACTTTCTGAAAATGTCTATTCAGTCCTTTGACTGGACTTTTGCAAAAACTGGCTTCATTCTCCCCCTTTAAACACTTCTGCTCTTAGACACATATGTACATAATCAGTAAAATATCTGATTTTAACTTTATGTGACAGTGAACTCAGCATACCTCTCTCCCTGATCCATTAGGCACCGAAAAGGACCAAGCGATGGTTGAAGACACGCTCCTTTGATGCTTTCCTCCAATTCTGCTAACATCTTACTTTTAACTGACATCAGCATCGCGTGATAGAATTATTCCCAGCTTCCTTTAAAATAGCTGCACATTTGAGCAGACTTGAAATGATGGACTTGGTGGAAGCATAGATCTGAGCATGCATGCATTCACTCGTCACAAGCAAGTTTCTCGAAAGCTGTTCTTGCTTAGTTGTCTACTGAATAAACCAGATCTGTTTATTCCTATCGCAGAGATGCTCCTGCAGATGTGCTGTGGTTACACAGTTTATATGCATTCAAGGCCATAATCTGAGCACATTTAAAGTGGTCTAGAACTGCATATGGCCCAGCCTTATGTTTAGTATTCTTCTTCTTTTTTTTAAGACAATGGCATATTTGCTCATTTTCATAATATAGTCTTTACTTCTATAAATATACCTTCTAATGCCCCCATGTTCTGATCTGACAGCCTCCACAGCTTCATTACCTTTTATTTTCTCTTTGTCAAACTTAACATGGTATTAATCTTTTGCCATTGAAATGAGACTTGGTTCCTGTTAGGGGGCTTTTTAATATGTGTAAAAAATGACTGGTATAGAAATTCACATGATTTTAAAAGCAGCACTGCAAAATCATGAAAAAAATATATGAAGCCATCCTCCTTTACTCTTACTCTGTACTTGGAAAGAAATAGGATATTCTACTACATAAGAAGGCAAACAGCCTCTTCGGAGAAGTTGGTACACAAGAAATACAGAAATCCTTCAAAGAATATGGATGATTTCTGTTATCATCATCCTTTCCTTTTAAGGTGGGAGGAGAACTGTACTTAAATAGTATTTGTGAAAAATAGGCTTGCTTGTTATTAATTTTAGCAACGATAAATGCACCATCTAGTGGCCTTGCTGTTGTGTATTGAAAACCATCACAGGTAGGATTGTGTTATTATCCCCATCCCAAAAACAAATGATTTGTTTATGCACAGAAATATGCAGGTAGAAGCAAGCTGTCTTCCTAATACATTATCTATAACTTTAAGCAATGATTATTGTATCAAAAGGCTGCCCGGAACATTATTCTTCCTGCCAAATAATACAGATATTCAGATAGTTCTTTGTTGCTATGGCAATGTGTCATAAATATCTATCAACTACCAAAAATAGCTGCAGATCACACGGTAATAGGGAAATTTTTCATAGGTTTGTGTAGATTCCCCCCTGCACACACACACACACACACACACACTTTTCATCTTCCAAACAATGAATAAATCAAGTCCACCTTTATAAATTGTCAAGAATCTCTTTTAAATTTGGTTCATCAAAGCAGTGTCCACGCCCTCCCCCAAATGAAATGCTTATTGTACTTTAGCCAATGGTAAATTGGAATTCATTAAAAATTAGCACATTGAGTCATGCTGACCGGTAAAGTTAATTTTAGAGCAAATCTGTCTTTTGGATTTATTTGGAACTCCACCACACAGCATAAGACAATGTAGAATGGTGACACGTCTATGAATCTTTTTCATGATCTCTTTCCTGGGTAATACATCATGATATAGTGTCTTACCACGCAAAGATTTTTCTCTGCATCTGAAGTTGGAAAGGAAAAATCACACAGCTCTGGATTCAAACCAGCACAGGTTTGTGGCAAGCAGCAAACCGCTCTAGCTAATCTGCCACCTTCAGAGACTGTCCTTTTAACTTCTCTGGCCCTTTGCTTTGAAATGAAACACACATTCTAAGTTCTAAAGTGTTTATTCTGTATTTTGATTTTCCTCGTTGGGGAGACTTCTTGCCTGCCATGTATTCTACCCCCCCCCCAAAAAAAAATCATTTTTTCACGGTGGGGAGAAGCTCCTGAAAGCATTTATGATTGGAGGCTGGTTAGAATGCAATGAAGGAAAAGTGGTTTGTATTGATGGTGCGTTGGGAATAAATTGAACAGGTTGTGATGTGGTACTGCTGATATCCAAATGAAAATTTAAAAAAAAAAAAAACTGGCCAAAATTTAAAATGGAGCAAGCAGAGATGTGATAGAGAACCTTTTTTTTTTTTTTTTGCTTTTTGCCTACAAAAGGGTTTTAAGGAGAGTATTTTTTTCAAGTACAGTGAGACATTTGTGTTTTAAAAGGTAGTGTATGAAGCAGAGAGAGAAAATGAATGAGCCTATCCATTGGGAGTCAGCAAATACGCCCAATATAACTGATTAAAAAGCAGAGATGTTGATTTTGTTAATAATCCCCTCTCCCTCTCATGTTCATCTCTTTTATGTGAAGGAATAATATTGCAGCAAATCAAAGAGTGGGTGTTGTTCTTGCATTCACTGGAAAATCTTTTTATCTTTTGATTACAAAACAGCACGGCTGGAGTTTTATCATTTAAATTCCGCTTTGGCACATAGTCATGACAAGCAGGAAGAAGTGAAACTCTGTTTTTATCAGGAGACTGTTTGGTTTTCTGTTGTAATGCAGCCTAAATTTCAAAAGCTAGCAGAGCATTTTATTATTAATAACATTCCACAGGCTTTTGTGATCTAACAGCATTATAAACAAAAAACAAAAAAAAAACCTCAGGGAACTGCCAATGCCACTTACATTTTCATTTCTGAGCTTGTTTTTTTTTTTTTTTAAATAAAGAAACAATTAAACAAACAAACAAATAATGAATTAACTAGGACTGGAACATGTGTATATGGTTTCAGACTTGGTCAGTTTATTTATAAATAGCGAGACAATATGATGCTCTCATATTGTACAATTTTATACCATCTATGAAAGAATTATACCATTAATAAAGGGTTGTTCCATTTTTTATTTGTGAGAGCCAGTTTGGAGTATGGTTAAGGCATCAGGCTAGAAACTGGGAGACCCATGAGTTCTAGTCCTAACTTGGACACAAAGCCAGCAGGATGTTCTTGGGCCAGTCCCTTTCTCTCAGCCCTCGGAAGAAGGCAATGGCAAACCTTTAAAAAAAAAAAAAACCTTGCCAAGAAAACTGCAGGGCCTTGTTCAAGTAGTCTCCAATTATCAGGCACAACTGAATAGAAAGGAAAACATTCCATGTGTTACTTGTAGGACAATGGAATTTTCACATGCACAAAGAATGATTTCTTAATTTGTTTTATTTAAATTGCTCTTTTGGGTAACTCCTTACTAAATATGAATTAAATTGCAGATAGTCCTCATATGGTGACCACAATTGGGTCCAGTGAAATGGTTGCTACATGAACCATGTGACTGAGAGAATGTAAGAGACAGGTGCTGCAAACATCACTCATGGTTGTCATCTCTGACCTCATGAAGGTCGCTCGTACAATGTCCTGTATCAGGTCTTGTGAGGGATGGGTGGAGTTTTTTCCTTTTGTGTGTATGTGTGTATGTGCCTCCTCTCCCTCAAGACAAGTACAATCACTTTCTTTGATATTTCAATAAAAGTTCTTTCCATATCTCATCAATAGACAAATTATATTGTCAATCAGAGCTAATCAACGAAAGTCCATTAACAGCTACCAGAAATAATAACATTTCTATTATATCAAATAAATCAGTTTGATATTTCTTTCCTTTTCTTTTTATCATGGCTTTTTTGTTGTTTGAAAATAACATCACTTTCTCTAAAAATGCAGTGAAGCTATCCAAGTCACTCTTCTGATTTATTATTTGTATGTCTCCTTTTAATTATTAAGACAGCAGGCGGTTTCATTGGTAAATCCAGTGTGGCATCATTTTTCATATCATTCTTGTGACCTGACATTTTAAAATGCACTTTCAAATCTACCTTCAAACCAACCTCAGTCTCTGTTTCATCCAGTAAAATCTGTTCTTCTGTAGCCTTTTTAAAACTCAAATTTTCATATAACAGACAATACTTTTTGAATTTATTGTTCCCAAATATCCTTAAATTCTTCCACAGAAAAATAATATTACTCCATTGTATTAAAGGGTCTCTTCTCTTTTAACTGTAATTTTAGTTCTATCTGTTTCCCTCTAATCCACCAAGGTCTTCTCTAATTGTTTATTTCCCCAAATCAGCACTTTTTCATGAAAGGATTTCTTACAATTAGTTTCAAAATTCTCTTTATTGCAAAATTTTAAACAACTCACAGGAAATATTATTTCAAGCCCATCTGACCCCTTAATCTGTTTATAATTTTTCAAAATCAATACTGTAGTTAACCTTTTGCTGTTTGTTTAGAAATATTGTTTTCCTCTTTAAAGTTCTTAAACTTTAAAAACTTAAACTTCGTTCAGTGAGGATAGACCCAATGTAATCAATGACCCAGTGTCATAAAACCTGTTTTTCTAAAGACTCTTAAAATCCAAAATGCCATTAACAAATATTTCCTAAGATGGTTACAAGAGGAAATATATGTATGCAGGTGCAGAACTGAAGCTTAGGCAGATTACTTTCCTCTGGCCCCTAGAGATCCAAAGTCCACCAGAAAATTCAGCCTTATATTGTCTTATGGGACTATCTATATCAGGGATGTCAAACTTGATGCCATTGTGGGCCATATCAGGATTTTGTTTGCCCTTGAGAGGCCAGGGTGGGCATGGCTGAGATAGTACAAGGCCGGGGAAGCACGGGCGGTCCCTCACCATCTCTGGGATGGCCCATGGGACATTTCTGGGCCTATCATGGGTCTGTTCAGCCTGCATGCCATGTGATTGATACATCTGTTCTATATGGAGTATGTATGGGAAATTCTGGCTTCCTTCTTGCTGTGGAGAATTCTGAGGAGCTAATCCATTCACTTGCTCCTTTTTTCACTGCAGTCTTCTTCAGTCTTTCATTGCTTTTCTGGAAATAAATAAGCTATTTCTTCCTGAACTGCTTTTCTCCACAGCACTGTGTCCCTAAAAAGAGCTAACCTAAGCTGAGCTCTGTGATCTTAATTCATTGATTAGGACCTTTCCACCTGCTACAGGTGCTGCCTGACATTGATGGGACTTCAACCAGTTTCACTAGGAAGGCCTTTGTTGTCCTAAGTACAGCCATCAGTAACAAAGTTACATTTTCATCACCATCACAATTATGGATGATCACTACCCAAGACAATCATTAAATGAGGACTACCTGTGTGGTTTGTTCACTGCATATTCACTGAGTTCAAGAAAGCCTTGGTTTTAGTAAATCAAGTTAGAATTGAAATTATCTTGAACATCTTCTGCCTCAGCATGAGCAAGTCACCTTTCCTTTACCTCTGCAGCTCATTTTTATAGCAATAAGTGGTATTAATGTATCTACTCACTTTGGGTATAGCATTGCTTATTAAAGAGTAGTGTAATTCATTTTGTGATGGTTCATAAAGCATTTAGGAAATTAATAAGAAGAAAAATAGGATTTCAATGGCACTTCATTGTGAGCTATTATTGGATCTTTGGTCAGGTTTTAGCATTCATTGTATCTTAGCCTCCACAGCTGGAAGTGAATTATAAAGTTTAGCTTCCAGATCTAAATTCACATCCAAATGGGGCCATAATCTACTTACCTTTACAGATCTTTGTATTCCAATCACTGTAATCTGTCCAGGAAACAGAGCTTGGAGAGATTTAAAACATGATATATGCACAGAACGATTATATATAATTAATCTGTATGAGGGAAGTTTTTTTTTTACAATTCTCTGAGCAATCTGTTACCCTAACTTGCATAATTTATTTGTAGGCAAATCAATGCAGAAAGTATTATGGATTGGATAGCACAACAACTGAAATTGGGTGTCTGAGCTAAAGAATAGTCAGATGATCAGGAGATTTATGGTTGCAGTTGATGGTGAAAGAAGAAGAGGAGGAGGGGGAGGAGAAGGAGAGAAGAAGAAGTTGATTGTACAATTACTGGATGTAGATCATGACTGAGGCCTCTCTTCTTAGAAAATCTCCTTTTTTCAATATAATCCAGGATAAAGAAAAATAAATTCTGATGACATGCTCAGTATCAGATTGATAGTTACAGTCATCCATTCAAAGTAACTATACTTAGCCTTTCTACTATAGTGCTGGGGTTTCAGTGGACATGCAGTTTATTTTTATAGAATGTGCCATTTCAAACATACATTGTTCTGTGGTTTAAAGCATCAATCTATCAAAAGCTGCATCACACATTTCTGCTGCTCATAAAGCTTGGCACTCACTGGGTAGCCTCAGGCATTCCAATAGTCTACATTTCTACTGCACACCTGCATTGCACAGCTGCAGAGTGGAACTAATGGCAACCCACCTTGAGAAAAAAATGTAATCTTAAGAAGGCTAGCAAGACATTTATTTTTCAGGTTGCTATTTAATTTGTTCAGGCTTCACAATTTAGACTGCTTTTTTGCTCTCTCTCTCTCTCCCTCCCTCCCTCCCTGAAGGGTTTAGAAATCAGATGTGCAACAAGGGAAATAAATATATTTTTATCATGCTTGACTATTCCATACAGTTTTCTAATTCATAATTACTGTCTTTCACTATTGTTGTCAATTGCAGGGAAAGGTTATTTTTTCCCCCAACTATATTTGTTATGAATTTGATTAAATCAATCCCACTTTATTTATTTATGCATACATACATCTTTCATATTATAAAAATCCTTATGATTTAAAAATTGTAATACACACAGAGTGGGACACACCCAAATCCATTAAAAAGACAACTCTTGGGGCGAAGTAACATGGGGAAGGACAGGCATAAAAATTCATGTTTTTACAATATTCTAAAGGCACTAGAATTGGGACTGACCTATCACAGACAGGAGGTCATCTCCTGAGATAGTGGCCCCAGCAAGAGATATCCCTTCAAACTATTACCAAAATGCTATCAGTGGACTGTAGTAGAGACAGCAGGATTTCTCCTAAAAGTTTAATTGCTAAAGTACTGTAAGCAAATATCAATGGATCTCAATTCATCAAATTAGTTCAGCAAATCCAATTTTGCTCTTTTATTAACAAATCTACGATAAACAAGAATCTGGTAAATTAGAAAATTTCATAAATCATTTTTTAAAACGAGCCAATAAAACTTCTCTCTGTGTGTGTCATCTGTCTGTCTGTGTAGCTATCTAGCTGTATCTACCCAGGTTTTTTTTTAAATGACATTAGAATTCTAAACAGAGTGTTTTTCATAATAATTAAATATAGCTGCATGCATTGCTATTGATTTTATATTTTCTAAGAACTGGACATATTTAATTTAAACTTAAACTTTGTTCCTGTGCAAGAGTCCCTATCCACATGTAAACTTTTCCTGATGAATTACTACTCTTTTGATCAGAGATTTTTTTCCATTTGAAATATTTTGATAAATCAGAGAAAAGCTGGAGGGCAGCCTTCAGTTGTTGAAGATAAGCAAGGAAGGGGACTTAGACAATGGCCTTTAGGGGAATAGTATGAATAGACCAAATCTGTTTCTATTTTTAATCTATGACATTGGAAGGGATGATTTTTCTAAATGTTTAATACATTACATCACAGATGGAGAATCTCTGGCATTTTACTGAGAGGACAGATTTCTGCAGTTGGCTCTTCATTTTCTCTTTTTCTCAACCCTCACTTGATGTGACTTTCATTCTGCAGCATTAGCAAGATAGAAAGGAAGGATCAAATATTTCCACCTTTGTTCTCCTGAACTTTGAATATTGTCCAGTGGTTATGATACCCCTAACAAAAAAGAGCAAAATCCAATGAGGCTGAGTATGTTACATAGGAATCTAACTGCAATGCCTTAATAAAAGTGTTTCTGAAGTTTGTCCTTTTATTTATTTTTTATTTATTTATATGCAGCACTTCTTTTCCAAATTTTCATTAAAAAGTCATTTCGAAGATAACTAATTATATATAAATATAGATGCAGTAACAAAGTTCTATTTAAAAAAAACTGAAATAAGCAATAGCATCTACCTCTGGCACTAATCATCGTAGACATGAAATGCCTCTCTAAATAGACATATCTGCCAATTTCATCTTGACTCACAGTTCTGGAGAAGTGTGGAGATGAGTACTTTCTTCTAATCCTACTCTAATAAATACTAGACAACGAGATGAGGAAGCTTATAAACTTTAATCACTATAAAATTTTGCAGAGCAGTCATATCTTTGGTCTGCCTCTAGCTCCCTTTGAGCTGTAGTTATTAATACTGCCTTAATATGCAACCAAACAACATTGCATTGCTGAAAGGCCTGAGGCACTCTTAAACCAAGATTGGTATGAACCAGAATTCTATTTAAATACCTTTTGGCTACAGTGAATTCAGACAGTCAGAAGTTTAATGATGATCCTTGATAGCTCTCAACACTAATGCCCTGGAGGGATTTTAGAAGGAAAATATATGTGAAATATAATTTCCTCTCCTGATTACACAAAAAACTTTGTTTTGCTAATCCAAAATCACATTCTTAACTTACAACTGTTATCATGAACTTCATTTTTGATTGAATGTTCACATTTCCTGCCTATAGCTTGCTGAATTTCCTTCCTTCCTGTTCCTAAATCCAGTTCTTTAGATATGGAGGCAGATTCTAAGATAAGTTTGATAATACGATCTAATCTCCTGGTTTAGATGTAGACTCTGAGCTGCTTTGGCCAAACATATTATAATTAAGTGGCTTCTGTTTCAGTAAATTATCTAGTCTTTGAGAATTGAGAATCTCTGCAGACATGTTTATCAAGAGTTTTCTCTGTTGCCTTGGCTTTCCTGATCTAACAAAGTAAGAAAAAAAAGTTTCTGCTAAGGTGGCTAAAAATCCAGAAAAAAGGATATGCAAATCATCAAATGGAGTATCATATACTAATAATAGCCTACTATAACAATAGCAGGCTATTGTTCAATTTGTGCTTGAGACAGAAAAGAATGAAGTCTTGACTTTGGGTTCTGCAGATTAAGTTAGTCTGTTATTATAAAATTTGTTAGTCCTTATTAAGTAGGCAAACTATAAGGTTAAGGTTGCAACATGTTTTATATTATTTTTTTACTTTACTGCACTGAAAAAAAGTTGGAAGTCAATGCTTTTTTCCCCTCGTATCCTTCACTTCCTCTTTCCACCTTTTCCTTTTACAATTTTTCAATTTATTTATTTTTTTGTGTGTGTTTTATATGTGATAATTCCAATGGGAAAAAAATATCAAAAAGAACTACAATTCTGCAATGTGTTTTTAGATATTTTTTTTTAACCTTTGGTGTGGTGTAAATGGTATAAATGAAAGAAGACTGAAAGGAGAAACATTCAAAGCCACAGCGAAATGTAGCTTGCCATGCAAGGAAATGCCACCGGTAAGTAAGAAAGAGGCAGAGCAGAAAATGATATCAGCTCTGTGGTTACTCCTTCTCCAAAGCTATCTATAAAGAGTTTCAGAACAGGTATGCTCCTATACTTGCAAGAGGAAGCCCATGTAATATTTTCCACAGTCATTTGTCAGTCAAGCAATTGTACAAAGACCAAATGCCTTGCTTTCTGTCAGGTACTGGTCTGCTGGAAACTGCTACGATGCCTAAAATCACTTTATGTGCTGTGCTCCAGTGGTGTAAGTGATTTCCTGTGTTGGTGATTACCAGGCTTTTCAGAAAAACGAATAAACAGGATTGGCAACATTCAGCAAGGGAGACTTTTGAACCGGTTAATCCTAATAGAAAATGGACATCTGCGTGGGCCAAAACAGGAATGACTTTAAACTATCTTAAACTTTAAAAAAAATGTGCTGCACTAGTTTCAGTTTTCAGTGACATGATGACTAGAAGACTGAGCCTGCGTGTTTGACAATTGCTGGTAGGAAGATGATCATATGTTAATGGAGGGAGTAAGATGTATTAATACGTATTTTGCTAATGCTATAAACAGAGGACAAAATTAACTGGTCTTTGAGCTTTTATGCATGGTCTTCAACAAAGTAAATTTAACACGGGATTATTTTGCATTCTGAGCATCTCAAGCTGCACTTTTTTTTTCTATTTTTCACATGCACTTTTCATTTCAATGAAAGAGAAATACCCATGATGAGCAGCAAGTAAATGTAACAATGAAGAAAAATAAAGTAAGAAAAATACACACATGCACACACACATACGCACAGGCACATACACATAAACACACACCGGGAAATATAGGCACAAAAACTATTTTCTCATTCGGAACATTACTCAGTCCTACTTTGGGGATTCTTAAGTTAAGGATGCAGGTTGAACCAAGTTCTGCAAAGAGAAAGCATAGGAAAAAAAACCCACTGAAATATTCCAGCCAGTTGATCTAAACTTTGAATTGCCAAATATATATATTTTTGTCTTCATCCAGGTAAGTAAAGAAACAGTAAAGGAAAACCTTAATTTGTGTGACTATTTCTTAAAACGTAGCTGAATGGCTTCAGATCCAGACCTTAAAAATGCATTAGTTGTTTCTATATTTCACAGTGATATAAGGACATTGGCAAAGCAGAGCTTTATCCATCTGTCACAGTAGAAAAAGGGCAAACTAGCATTCAAATATGTATGAAGCCAAACTTGATTCCAATGATTACTAGATCTGTACATGCTTCAGAAAGGTTGAGGAAGAAGTGCTTTAGATAAGGCGTCTCCAACCTTGGCAACTTTACAACTTGTGGACTTCAATTCCCAGAATTCCACAAGTCATAAACTTGTGGAAGTCCACAAGTCGTGGACTTGAAGTCCACAAGTCATAAACTTTCCAATGTTGGAGACCCCTGCTCTAGACCATAGGAAATCATAGAAACCTCTCTGCAATATAGTAAGGCAGTCTCAGCTGACTAATTTAGATTCCAGACAAGGTTCTGAATGGTGGATCTGCAGCAGGGTGGTAAAAAGAGAAAAAGAGACAGTTATGGCAATGTGACTGAAACCCTGCCCTTTTCTAACATGCGTATACAAATTTGAATAGCCAAGTTTTTGAATATGACCCCTCTTATCATCTCAACTGTTTTGACAGCCTCCCCATGGAATATTTCTGAAGAAACTTATCTCTAAGTAATCCTCAATTGTTGATTTTCTTTAAATATTATCTCTATGACCACCTATATATGATCAGTTTGTTTGATTTAATTAACCTTATCAACTATTTTAAGTTTTTTTTTTTTTACTGATTAAACATTCTGTGGGGATTTCAACGTTAGGCACATCTTTAGGAAGGGAAAGATCTTTGTGACTGTCTTGAAATCATTTCCCATTTGTATGTATTTTTTCGTCAGAGTTTCAGCAGCAATCACATTCAGAAGCACACACAAGTAACTGAATTCAGCAAGCTTCATTTAAATAGAAGAAACGTCTTTATATAAAATATAACACATGAAGTAAGAATACAACACCCAAAGCTCTTTCAATGTGGTAGCAAACACAAGCAGATACAAGCAGAGGAAAGGTGTTTGTTTCAGAGCTCAGCACAGACTAGTTTCAGTTTCTTGAGCTGCAGAGCTAAGCCACGCCCAAGCTCCTTTCTGTCTCTAGCAAATACTGTTTCAGTTTCCAAACAGCTCCCATTGGCTGATCTGTTGTTATGCCTATTCATTGGCTGACTTTTTAAACATGTCTCTTACAAGTCATGAACTCTCATATACTGTCATTTTTCCCTGCTTCAAATCACACCACAACATTCTAAAAGGTGCACAATTTGGGATGCATGTAGATAAACATTTTGCTAAATAGTTTGAAGGTTCACAACAGGTGGCTCAATTGTGGTTCATAAGTTCTCACACCCTTTGTAACCAACTAGGTCCCCAAACCATATACTGTAGCATATGTAATATAGAAATGATTTTTAATCAGTCATAGGAACTGCCTTGACAGAGTTTAAAAAAGACACTGAATTGTTCCAACCCACATTCAGCCCACGGTTAATGCTAAACTAGAACACAGTCCTAATGTCAACTAATCCTTCACACATAAAGTTGCTGCTTGGAGGATCTGCAAACTCAATGTTGATTCAGGAAATTGATTTTCTGTGCACCATCTTCATTGGCAGCAAGCTAGAGAAAATAATAAGAATCGGTAGATTTCTAGGGATTTAAATGTACCATTTGGTGTGACCTCGGAGGATTATTTTTTAAAAAAGGCTTACACTTCAAGGATATTTTCCATAGAAAATATGTATAGTTATCAAGATTTAAAATGTCTGATATATCATCCATATGAATAAGGAAAGGCTAAGTGAAATTCTCAAGTGTCTTTTCTGTTTTGTCTCTACCTAGAAACATGAAATTTGTCTGTGGAAGTCTGCACAATCTCTGTCCCGATATCAATTTTAATATTCCTACTTTCCAATTATGCAAGCGTATTATAATGATGTGTCCACAGTTTGCTGTAGTAGCCATTTTACATTCATAAATTCCCCACACATGCATCCTCATTTAAGCAATTTAAACCATGCACATCAATTAGCAATTCAAATAAAATATAGCTGTTGAATGTTAACATGTTCTTTTACTTTTACAACACAATTGCATAGCACATTATTGTTTAAAAGGGAAAGGTCTAAAATAAATTCATTCATTCAAACTCTAGGATCACCACAAAGAATACTGAGTACTGTCACGTGCTGATGGATGGGATTAGGGACTTCAGCTAAACATTGCCCAACACTTGCATATTTAATACAATGTGAGCTCTTCAGTGTAGCCTGCCTAAATTAAGAGGCTGGTGTGTGTGTGTGTGTGTGTGTGT
>JAEANM010016083.1:0-13392 GCA_017656035.1 Myanophis thanlyinensis
AATAAATAAATAAATAAATAAATATCACATGACCCTGGGATGCTGCAATCATTTGTAAATCCATGCCAGTTGCCAAACACCTGACTTGATCATGGGCTGTTGCAATGGTCACAAGTGTGAAGACTAGTTCTAACTCGCTTTTTTGAGTGCCACTGTAACTTCAAAGAGTTTCTAAATGAGTCGTAAGTTTAGAATTATCTGTAGTTTATCACAATAACAATTGCTTCACCTACTGAGAAAGAAATGGTTGTTACAATATATGGGCAGGAGAATGAGATACAAAATTTGAACCTTGGGTATGCTGCAGCAGGCTTTCTGAATAGAAATAGAAGAAATAGAAATAAGGAAGGAATTATGAATTAGAAATTAGGAAGATAGGATGGGAATGAGGACAGGACAGGACAGGATTCTTTATTGACTAAAGTGGTGATTGGACACACAAAGAATTTGTCTCCGCTGCATAAGCTCCAGAGACAAATTCCTTGTGCATAAGCTAATTTAAAAACTTCTCTATTACCTGTAATAAAAGCATCTTATCAGACCTGCACCTTGATTCTTTGTTTGCGAGATTTCTAATTTGAATACTGGTTGTAGCAAATCCTGATTGTGCTGTTAGTAATGTTATACCACAGGAATATGGTACCACATGATCTCTCTACCATTTTTCTGGGAATCTCTTACCTGTATTGCTCCTGCTCATACAATTCTGCCACAATGGTAAGCAGTCGACTGATGAAAGAGTCACTGGCATTCTCTTTGTTTGACTGAGCAGCTAGGAGGGTACATTTTCTCTCTGTTTCTGTCAGTTTTTTCTGCAATTTGACATATTCCTGACGGAGAAGCATCAAGTGTTTTTCCAGTTTTGCCACCTCTTCTGCAAAATAAGCAAACAAAAAGAACAAAAAAACATAAATGAATGGTACAACACATGACTTGCTTGAACAAGACCCCAGTTTAATAGCTATATTGTTCTCCACTAGGACCAGTGAAAGGTAGGCAATACTAGCAAGGCGCATGCAAACTAAGATAGCCAGGACTATCAGTGGGAAAAAAGACAACATTCACTATCTGGCACTGCCATTTTTAGGATTGGCCCAAATGATTACAAAGATCATAGAAATTCAACAATCCTTTGAAATTCAGGTGACATGTTATGAAAAGAGGAATAAATGTTTCCACCTTAAACCAAATTTTTCAATTATGAAGTCTCTGGTCTGTACACACTGCATAGTCTGTGAGAGTGACTCTAAGTATCAGGTTATATTATCATTGCTGATCATGTAGTCAGCCAGATGTTTAGATTGGATCGAGTCCTTCCCAAGGACCTAGGATAGGCAGATGTTGTGTTTAATAATATTAAAGATGTCAATGCAAGATGTAAGCTATTCCAAAATAAAACTGCCTTCTGCAATTAACTAAGGATTATTTTATCAATTTTGACATTGCTCTAGTGATACTTCAGATGTTCTGGAATTGTACCCTTTTAAGAATTATTATTGTTACTTCTCAGTTTTCTACAAATAACTCATGGTAGTGAAAATATCCAATTCTCCTGTCTCCTATTTTCCCCACAATAACAATCCTATGAATTGTGTTGGTCTGACAGAAAGTAATTGGCCCAAAGTCACCCAGTCAGCTTTCATGCCAAAAGTAAATCTAGAACCCACAATCTCCTGGTTTGTAGACTAGCACTGTTACTATTAAATTTAGTAATTGGAACAGTAAATTGTATAGTGGGCCAGAGCACAGAGTTATAGTTGATAGGTTGGAGAAACATGGTTCATGCATGAGGCAATCTATACTATGATTGGTTGCTGTGGGTGAAAAGGGGGAGTTTCCCTTTTTCCCCGCCTTTTTCTTCTGTGTGCTGTGTATGCTGTTTGATTTACCTCATGATGTTCCTGTGTTCTTGACTATCTCATCTGTTGTAAATAGAAATGTAAAATGCATTTATATAAAACTACTTGTTTGTCTGTGTCTCCGACTTCATTTGGACAGCTGCTGTGCAATTCCTTGACAAGTACCTTAACCACTACATCAAACTGGCCTTTTATTATACCTACAATATACCTAGCATTAGTGATATAAAGACAAATTTTTCCTTCATAATATAAAAAACCCAATCGTGTACTATCCAATGTAATGATGGCCTGCAATTTAGAAAGTTGTAAAGGGGGACTAAGGCAAATTCATGTAAGGTTCAGTTTGGCAACAATAACTAATCTGAATGGGTATATACTACCTCTTAAACTGAATTTCTTAAATAGTTTTTGTGAAGTGACAGAGAAGGGCAGTTATATTTCTCATATCTGTGCCTGTGAATTTTCAGAATGAATCTGATTTTGACAGAGAATGTTGCACTCAATGGGTCTTTGGCCTGATTCTGTAATGCTCTTACTACTTCTCACAGAAAAGCTGGGAAAATGTATAGCTGCTACTTTTCAGAATGCCAAATATCAAATTTGAGAATCTTTTCAAAGGAGGAGACCTTCTGGATCTTGATGCATTGGCCTAATAATATGGAGTTCTGCATACAATTTTAGCCAACTGTTCAGCATACCAACCATGTGTGAGGGCATCTTAGTCAGGCTGCTGAGTTACTGAATCAATCTGCTGTATCTTACGATGGTAAAGCAATTTTTCTCTTATAAAACCCAACAGCAACAACCTTTTCTTTTCTAGTCACAGCAAGATTTTCTTTTAAAAAAATCACAGATATAACATTAAGTCTATTTTGATGCAATGCACCAAAGATTGGAAAAACATAGAGACAGAATATTTCCTTTATGATTTTTACATCAATAATATAAAAGCTATCAATCTATATAAATTCTTTTCACATAAACAAAGAAAAATTGCATCACCACATTAACTAAGAGTCTAACACTCTAGAATTAGAAAATCTATGTACAGTTCCAAACCTTCTGTAGGCCAATTCTTTTTTTTTAATGTTATTTCTAAATCACTCAGTAGGGTAAAGATCAAGGTCAATCAGTACAATGAGTATAATGTATAATACACTAACTTGTTGCAAAGATTAGTGGAGGTTATTTCATAGTAGCAACTTGTTTCCAATGTGTTCAGGAATCTGAATGAAATATGTGGTCTAGCATTGTTACTCAGTTTTGAGATTAAATTTCAAGTAGAAAATGGGGGGCGGGGAGGGAATGCAATAAGACCTTTGATAAAAAGGGCCAGCTCCAAGGAGAAAACCCTACAATAAAACTTAAGAATAATTTCACACTTAGTGGATTCTATGTTCAACATTCAACATCAACTTTATTTCATATGTTAAATAAAATATTTAGCAATAACTGAATTCCCAGTTTAAGTTGTAAGCAAACCATAGCCAAACATATCCATCTCAATGGATTGTATCTATCATACTAAGTCACAATGTAAATTAGTTTTAGTCCTGTGCTTTGGGTAACTGTGTTTACTGCAGTTTATATAAGGAATCAGCAATATTTAAAGGAGATTGCTATAAGTTGTTGCACAAACAAGCTTAAGTATTG
This sequence comes from Myanophis thanlyinensis, assembly GCA_017656035.1. Taxonomy (NCBI): domain Eukaryota; kingdom Metazoa; phylum Chordata; class Lepidosauria; order Squamata; family Homalopsidae; genus Myanophis; species Myanophis thanlyinensis. The sequence goes on from JAEANM010016083.1 coordinate 3,516, forward strand.
ACATATTCAATAAACCATAGGTTTATCAGTATGTCATTTGCAGCCAGTCAATACAAGATTTTTCCTTCCCTGGCTTTGCTTCGGTGAAATAACGGAAATTTATGGGAACAGAAAACAAAGGTTTGAAAACTAACCTAGTCCTAACATACCCTTAAAAATGATGAGTCACCAGAGTCATCTGTAGGGGAGATGAATGGCATACAAATGTAATAAATAAAAATAAATAACAGCAAGTAAGTCAGCTTGATCTAGTGGTTCTCAGCCTGTGGTCTGTGGACCCCTGGGTGTGTGTGTGTCACACGGTTGTCATGGGGATTCCACGAAAGATTTGAAGCAATGTTATGGTTTAAATCTTAAGTCTTGGGGGTCTGTGGCCACAAAAGGTATTTAAAAGGGAAGAAAAGATTAAGTGGATTAAGGCACCAGGCTAGAGAATAACTTCCAGTCCTGTTTCAGACATCACAGCTGGCTTGGTGACTTTGGGCCACTTTCTCTCGGCCCATCTCATCTCACAGGGTTGTTGCTGTGGGGAAAATAGGAGAAAGGAGTGTTGTTTGCTGCCTTTGAGCTATCTATAAAAATAATAAAGGAGGGAAACTAACAAAAAATTAAACATTATTTTAGTAAGCTTTCTTTATTAACTGAATGGAATATATGCTCAACACTAGTTTATGAGTAAGAAGAGACCAGATAAGTTATTGAGTTCAGAGTCCTCAAAATTTAGCATCCTCAAAATTTAATGTCTGCCAGAACACATCAAGTCTAGAAAAGCTTTCTTTCTCCTTTGATAATAGCCATAATTGCCCTTATTGTTAAAACTGTTTTCCTAATACTCACCTGGAATCTGTCTGCATCATATTTGGCACTCAAAAATAATAGACAATAGAATTTAGTCATTTCGGATCTAACATTTATTTAAGTACTTTAAGAACTTTAAGAACGCTAGGCGAGGAAAAACAACTCATCGTTTTTTTCAAAGTTAAATATGCCCAATTGTCTCAATATTTTCTTGTTCCCAGTTTCCCGATTAACATTTCTGTGTCTTTCTTTGCATCTGCTCCAGTTTGACTGAATCCTTAATATAATACTCAACATGAGATTAGATCAACAGACAATAAAAATATCAAGCAGAAACATTTTTCTTCTAGCAAGGCTAGGTGGACTTCAACTATGAGATTCTTACAAACATTTCCACTTAAACAGATACCGACATTCTTAGAAATGCAACAAGAACAAAATTCCTATCTAGGTGACAGAAGGGGGTCAATTATGCCTCTGAAGCAAAATGTTATTAATTGCCAAAATTTTCAGACTGACATGTTGCTAACACGGCCAGGAACTCTCTGAGAAAATCAAGTTCCATTCCTTCAGATACTAAAGGTTACAGAATTGATCAGAGAACTTTTATTGAATAATGAGTTACCTTTAAATTTAATAATTTTATCTGCATAATCTCTTGATCCAGCTACAAAGGAGATTCAGTCTGCTTTGTCAAGCTTTTAAGGAACAAATAAAGTTAATTCAACTGATTGCAATTCCCTATTTTAAGCTTCCTGGCTTTTCTTCAAATCAGTCCACATTTATTTGTATCATGTATACATCTCTTAAATTCCCACCCTGTCCTGAAAAAAAAGGTAAAAGGGCAATCTTATATTTATTTTTGAAGATTTATACTGTACCTTATTTCTAGGAGTTTCAAGTGGCCTTCCCCCAAAAATAGCTTCCAATTTACAACATAACAGAAAATTTATGTGCAAGATAAAAATCACAAACCAGCAATAATCTAAATATAATTTTTAAACAATAACCAATTAAAATTAAAGCAAGTTTATTCAAATTACAAATTGAATGGCTTCCTAATGAGGTAGTAATTCAGGATTCCTGGGAAAGGAAGTGCAGTGGCTTGGAGTAGCCCTACAAAACAATATTTCTCTGTTCCCCTGGACATTGTTCACTAACAAGCTGAAAAACATTATAGCTACACAAAGACCCAAATTCATTGGAGAAAGGGTAGGAGAAATTTATCAGTTACTACTTATTTACATAAATTACTACTAAGTTACAACTATAAAATACAAAAAAAAAAAGCCTGTGGGTTTTCAGAAAGTGAGTTTTCATTTTTGTAAAGCCATCTTTCCCAATTTGGTGTCTTCCAGGTGTGCTTAAACTACAACTTTGAGACTATCCCCAACCTTTGGTCCTGTTAGCTGGGGAATTTCACAAGCTGCAGCCTCAATACAGCTTGTCCTACATTTAACCCAGGATTGTCTAAAACATTTTGTTAAAGGGAAAAACAGATGTAACAGTTTTATTAAAGTTTACTAACACATATATTTGCTCAAAGTGCACTGGACACACTGTATTTAAGTTAATTGTTACAAGGATATATGTATATATAAATTATGGGAAAAGGTGTTTGATCCCCGCAATGAAAGAATGGCTAAATTGTAAGAATATGTATCAATGTCCAGAGTACTGGAAATATTGGAAATCTTTTATTTGTATTTTATTCCTTTATCCCTTTTTTCTTGTTTGCTTATACTTTAAAGTGATTAATTAAAAAAATATAAGATAAATATAAAAATACCATTTTCTCGAAACTACAACCTATTCAAAAAGTAAGACCTAGCCCAATTTTGGGGGGTAGGACTAATATATGCCTTACCCCAAAAATAAGCCCTAGTGAAGGGTTTGGGTGTGGCCAGCACAGGAGGCAGCCCTTCCCTTCCCCTGTCACATCATGGCTACTGGGCCCCTTAAATGCGGCCCACGGATCAGCTGATTCAGCAAGGGCTGGGAGTTGTTTCTCCAGCTGCCAAGAGATATTTCCAGCGCACATATTAGCCCCAGCCCTGCCCATAGCACCAGGCAACCTTGCAGCCAAGGGCCCCTCTGTTTTGCAGCTCACTTTGTGCCTATGGAGCGGGCGGTGAGCAGGGTTTGTGCTCTGCAAGGCCTGGAGTTCGGGTGTTGCTTAGGCTGCTGCTACGATGAGGCAGAAAGCCATGTGGCCCATCAGAATTGGCTCCTTCCTGACGCCTCTACCTTGCTGCTGCTTGAGATTTATAGAAGATTGTGGGAAGCGCATGCTTACCATAAACAGAAAGCCAAGCCTGTCCCTTTCAAGCTATCAAATGTCTGCATGTGTGTGTGTGTGAGAGAGAAAGAAAAACAATGGAGGGGAATAACAAGAATTTCAGGCAACACTGTTTGAAAGGGTTTCCTCTCTGCCATTTCTCTTTTCCATTTCCCACAACTGCCCGCCCACCGCACCTGGGCCTGTCGGGCACCATCCATCCCAAAACAAGCAGCTTTAGAACGGTGCCCTTCTAGCACCTGCCACCCTGGCAAAAGGGAAGCTGAAGCAGGCAGGGGCTGCACTGGATTCCTCTGATGGGCTCCCCACCCCTGCCCCATTTGGAGGCAGCCCATACATGAGGTGTGAGTATGGGTTGAGTTTGGTGTTTTACTTTCCTGCCTTTTGAGAACTTTTTGGCTGCACGCAACGAATGCAGCAGCCGTCTTTCTCTTCCCCAAACTCCGTCAGAAATGAGTCTTTGTCAGACTTGTTGTGCCGCCACTGTGTTGTCTTGGAGCAGGACCCTGCAAGGTTTGTTGTGCCATTGAGCACATGAACAGTACTGCTGTGAGCTTCATCATACTGGTGCAGCTGGCATCCTGCCACTTGTGGCTGCGCTGGAATGCTGAAACTCACAGTGGTGGCACCGCTCGTGTGCACAACGGCACAAGCCTCGCAGCGCGAGGTTTGAGGTTCAGTGTGAAGCTCGCAGCGGTGCTGCCGTTTATGTGCGCAACGGCACAACAAGCCTTGCAGCATCCTGCTCCAACAGGCTGTGGCAGCGAAACGAGTCTCACAAAGACTCATTTCTGGTGGAGTTTGGGGCAGAGAAAAAGACCAGGGTCTCTGCTGCTTCTGCTTTTGGTTGTATGCAAGGAAAGCATCAGAAATCTTCCTTTCTCTCCCCCAAACTCTGCCAGAAATTAGTCTCTGTGAGACTTCATGGACAGTGTGATGGTCTGCTGCGACCATCACACTGTTACGTAAGGGTGAAGCACGTCACTGGGCCTACTGCTCTTTTTGCGGCCACCATTAACAGAAGAAGGGGCAGCGGCTAGGGTTGTGGGAGCTGCTGTCATGAGGCTGTTCCGCGTGGCCTTGCCTCGCCTCCTCACATCTTCTCTGCACGGCAAGCAATGAGGAGACCAAGCAATACATTAGACGTGTTGCTTGGCCTCCTGCCTGAGCGGCACCAGCAAAATAGCTCTTTTGTAGACGATGGGAGGACCTGCTGCGATGATCGCACCGTTAAGTAAGGAGGGGGTGTGTGAGGCGTGTCGCTGGGACTACTGCTGCTTTTGCCGCTGCAAACGCAGCCAGAGAAGCACCCACAAAGCAGCTGCTTTGTGGATGGTGGGATGGCCTGTTGCGACTCTTCGGGAAGCTGGCATGAAGGGCCACCCCGCCTGCTTCCAACTGGTACATGGGGGAGAGAATAAGACCGCCCCAAAAATAAGGTCTAGTGCTTATCTCAGGGGTCAAAAGAAAATAAGACCTGGTCTTATTTTTGGAGAAACATGATATATGTTTAATAGATGAACAATTCTTATGTGGTGGAATGCACAGTGCATGTTATGTTTTTCCCGTGCCTCTAACATACTAAGTACAAATTTAAAAATGCCAATTTTGATTTATACAGATTTTGGCCTGCATGATTAACATATAAAACTAAACAGATTCTTCCTCTGCTGCCCTGCTTATTGTATTTGATACTGTACAGTGATAATACAAAATTTTTCTGTGTAAGCCTCTTACTTTCGAAATTCCCACCTTTGGAACCAATTGAGGAAAATTCACTTCCTTTTTATCATTTTTAAACACTTTCAGGTGCTCTGCTTATTGTTTGCCATATACACTGATATTTTTTAAAGGCTTGTATACATACTTTTATGGACATCTTCAGATAGACACAAGCTCTTTCTTAGAAAAAACAAACTAAATCTCAGATTTTAAAATCTCAATACTTTTTAAAGTAAGGCATCAAGTTGATGGCAATCATTAGATAGTTTTATACTGTGCACAGTATTTGCTTTAAATTTTCTTTTAGGAATCCAATATAATATTTCTAGATGCCCAGAAAGCTGCAATTTTCCAAGCCTAGATTTAGCTGCCAAAAATGACAGAATTTAACTATTCTTTAGCCACAGAGACATATTCAATATTCAACAGCAGCTGTTTGGAAAGCACAAGTAGTTCTACACAATGATATACTATTGTTCTTCTAGTTGTTAATCAAATATGTGTTTAATTGACTGGCTGAATTCTGAATCCTTTTAACAACTTCTTTCTTTTAACAACTTCTTTTAAGAACTGCCAGCAGCTTATTTTTTAAAGAGGCATTCCCCTTAATTGCATAATAGATGCCTTTTCTAAGATGATGACATGCATACTGCATATTATTTAAAGATAAGCTGCATATAGTTATTTTATAGTTGTTTATTCACTGCAATTTTATTTAAATCTGATAAACACAAATAATTTAAGAAAATATAACAGAGCTTTAGTTGTTGTAAGACTATGCCTCAGAAAATTAAAGTTTCATTTAATTTTGCAAAATCTCCCCTACAGTAACATTTCTGCTGTGCTGTCTATCTACCAAATTTCTTCACAGGAAACGCGCAACAAAGTAATGCAGAAGAGGAAAAGAATCTGAACAAGTTGGTCATCTTCCAGTGAAATTCTAGAATTCTTCCTTTTCTCTAACAATGCTTTCTTAAAAAGAAAAACAGAGAACACAGACTTCTGGCAGGAGAAGGAAGTCAAAATCTGCAAAATCATGAACCTACTGACAACTGCTTCTGTACTGCTTTCACATTTGCTTTCAAAAAATGTTTATGATTTCAGGAAAATGGACCATAAGTATTTTAAATTAGTAAAGTTTCCTATATAAAAACATAAAGAATAACATTTTATCTCCACTTTAAAGGTTATAAAATACATTAATTCTATTCTAAACTATCTTGTGTTTATTTCTGTATGTTCTTTCAACATGGAAGTTACACTTATAACTGTAGAGTGGGCAAAATGAGCAATGAGTTAAAATTTATTGAGAATGGATTAATTAAAGCATGACATCGTAACTAGTTTTCAAATAGTTCAGCATTATAATATTTTGTCTCAGGGCTGAATCCATTAAGAATATACATTCTAAAGAGACCAATTACTTTTGAGTATCCTGTCTTATTCAGAATTAGGGCAATCAGGAACCAATGTAGGATAATTAATAAAAATTCTTATTCGTTTAGGAAACCTTTTCACTTATCTTGCCCTTCCTTTCACTTCGAATTAACCAACAGGGAATGGGTACAAAGGCGCAATTTCTATATTATATGGTAGGAAGTATCAAACAATCACATGAAGCCAAATACTTTATTGGACTGAGCATTTGTGTTATGTGAATTTAATAGCTGTATTTTATTAACCTGGATTTAGGTTTAAGCATCTTGGCTGGCTCCCTCAGCCAAGAAATGGAGATGAGCACCATGCCCTAAAATTGGATATGACTGACAGAGAAACCTTTGTCTTTTTATAATAATCATAGGTGCCTTTAGGCCAACAACCCCTTACTGCTTTCTTTCATAGGCATTACACACTAAGTTCACACCTGATTAGTTTGATTTTAGCTTACAAATGTGGCTTATAAATTAGGGCTTATTCAGATGAATCTGGCCACTACTTGTTCAACAAACTTTAATTAAAACTATGACATAGCATAAGAACGATGACACAATGTGATATGTGCGCCTACTGTGAATGCTGTATAGCCATTTAAAATAACCTTGGGTCTTGAAATGACATCATCAGCCTTTTGGGGACTTCAAAGAAGAAACAATAATCATACAACAAGCACTATAAAAGGATGAAAGTTTCATAACCTTTGCTGCTTTAGAGACTAGAGCAGAATCTAAAACATGTATAAATATGTGAGATCACTAATATGATGGTTGAGATCAAGGGGAAAAATTTTCCCTGCAGCTATGGAGAATCCATGTAACTAACAGGGAGGGCCAAACAGCAAGCTTATCATTTTATAAGTAGAAAGTTCATATTTAATTCCCAATAATTTCAGGCAAAACCAGAAGAGGCTTGTTTGGGACATTGGTGAACAATAATCCACCACTGAAAATCAGGTGTGAGAAATCTATGGGTGGCCGGATATTGTTGGATTAATCTCCAACTGCTATCCTGTCCAAATAACTCAGAGGAAGTCCTAGGTTTAGATAAAATTCCTGGCAATGCCACTTTAATAATTAGGTCAAAGATAATGGGAAGGAAGGAAGGAAGGAAGGAAAGGACAAAGTCCTTGTGTGTCCAACCACACTTGTCCAATAATTCTATTCTCAGATAGAAATTCTAAAATTCAACAGATCACTGACAGCCAATACTCAGCTTCACAATCAATCACTGGAGTGAAATAAAGCAAATTAAGCGCCTTACTGGGCTGCAACACATTAACAGACCTTTCAGTACAACGTAGGCACAGCCCACCTCCAGATAAGGCAGGGGAGCTATAATCCAACCATCACAGGGAGAAGCAAGGTGTGTTTAAAAGCATCTTATTTCAGAAAGAGACACTGGGCTTTTTTTGAACGCCTCCTCTTTTCCACCCTTCCTCCAATCCCAGACAGAGACCCTCCCTCTTTAGTCCAGGTTTTTCTAGCCCGCCGGCGTTATACTACACCTCTCATCTTCCTCTGCCAGGATCACTTTAATACGAGCGATGGGAGTTGTAGTCCGACCAACTTTTAGTCAGGCTGCGAAAGATTATTCGATTTTCTTTCCCTACCAGGTAACGCCCCCTGGTTCACACAAAAATACAGATGACCCCTGTCGATAAGGCGCATCCAGCCCCTTCCTTTCCGGTTTTTTCTCGACAGACCCCTAAGGAAACGCTCCACCCCACATAAAACCGCCTCAGGGCGAATCCACTCTCCCGCTCAAATTGCAGTTGCCGCCGCCGCCGCCCCCATCTCGCTTACCTTCCGCCATGATGGCTTCTACCGTTTCTCGGACAGAGCTCTCGCGATATTTGAGCTTGAGGGCGGAGTGGTGGCGGCCAAGGAGCGAAGGAGTCAAGCGACCGAGTGCGCAAGCGCATTTCAGGGTCAACAGTCGGCCGACTGGGGAAGCCGTGGAAGCTTGTATTTAGGGGGCTGCTGCTCTTCATTTTCTTTTTTTCTTTTTATTTTCTGTTGAATGGCTCTAACGCCGTTTTCTAATTCTTAACAATTTTTAGAAGCCGAGGGCGCAGTATTTTTAAGCATGTGTAGAGTTCAGCTTGCTGAATGAAACGGGATGACTTTTCCCTAAGGCAACATAAAATTTTTGAACGCGTCTTTAGCTATTTTCTTAAGCAGAACGAAGACTTAAGAACCTTAGTGATAGCGCTTCTGAGAGATCAACGTAATTTAAGCCTCTCGTAGCATTTGTGGCATTTTTCTTTTTCCCCCTTATGTTTTATTTTTATATTTTTAAGGATTACGAGACAACTGCAACAGTTCAATGTTGTTTTCCCTAATGGGGTTTTTTGTGAAGGAAAGCGCAAAGCATCTTTGAACAAATGCAGTTTTTCCCATTTTCTACCTTGAGAATGTTTCTGATGAATAATATTAAAATATTTTTATTTTTTAAATTTATTTTAAACGTATTGACTTCCCATCTTAACCACAAAGAGAAAACTATACAAAACTGTACAGTGGGGCAAAAAAGTATTTAGTTAGCCACCAATTGTGCAAGTTCTCCCACTTAAAAAGATGAGAGAGGCCTGTAATTGGCATCATAGGTAGACCTCAACTATGAGAGACAAAATGAGAAAACAAATCCAGACAATCACATTGGCTGAGTTGGAATGAATTTATTTGCAAATTATGATGGAATATAAGTATTTGGTCACCTACAAACAAGCAAGATGTCTGGTTCTCACAGACCTGTACCTTCTTTAAGAGGCTCCTCTGTCCTGCACTCAGCTGTAGCAATGACACCTGTTTGAACCTGTTATCAGTATAAAAGACACCTGTCCACAACCTCAAACAGTCACACTCCAAACTACACTATGGTGAAGACCAAAGAGCTGTCGAAGGACACCAGAAACAAAATTTTAGACCTGCACCAGGCTGGGAAGACTGAATCTGCAATAGGCAAGCAGCTTGATGTGAACAAATCAACTGTGGAAGCAATAATTAGAAAATGGAAGACATCAAGACCACTGATAATCTCCCTTGATCTGGGGCTCCACGCAAGAGCTCACCCGGTGAGGTCAAAATGATCACAAGAACAGTGAGCAAAAATCCCAGGACCACACAGGCGGACCTAGTGAATGACCTGCAGAGAGCTGGGACCAACGTAACAAAGGCTACCATCAGTAACACACTACGCCGCCAGGGACTTAGATCCTGCACTGCCAGATGTGTCCTCCTGCTTAAGCCAGTACATGTCCGGGCCCGTCTGAAGTTTGCTAAAGAGCATCTGGATGATCCAGAAGAGGATTGAGACAATGTCATATGGTCAGATGAAACCAAAATAGAACTGTTTGGTAGAAACAACTCGTCGTTTTTGGAGGAGAGAGAATGCTGAGTTGCATCCAAAGAACATCATACCTACTGTGAAGCATGGGGTGGCAGCATCATGCTTTGGGGCTGTTTCTCTGCAAAGGGACCAGGACGATTGATCTGTGTACAGGACAGAATGAATGGGACCATGTATCATGAGATTTTGAGTGCAAATCTCCTTCCATCAGCAAGGGCATTGAAGATGAAACGTGGCTGGGTCTTTCAACATGACAATGATCCCAAACATACC